>SDVV010020933.1:0-13225 GCA_016164225.1 Gammarus roeselii | reverse complement strand
TTATTGTGAGTTATTGATGGGTATGAGAGCAGTGTTATTGTGAGTTATTGATGGGTATGAGAGCAGTGTTATTGTGAGTTATTGATGGGTATGAGAGCAGTGTTATTGTGAGTTATTGATGGGTATGAGAGCAGTGTTATTGTGAGTTATTGATGAGTATGAGAGCAGTGTTATTGTGAGTTATTGATGAGTATGAGAGCAGTGTTCAACTCTGAAAAAGATTAAGAAGTCTATTTCTTCAGACGAGACAAATATTGAGTTTGTGCAATTGTGGTCAGGAATCAATAATAGTTTCAGAGAGGGGCAAAATACTGGCAACACTGAATTTATCAATTGCATTATAATGAACAAAATGAATAAGTGTGTGGAAAATGTTGTTAAAGTTCAATGACTACTCTATTCATCTAGTTTGAAATAGTGAATTACCGATATTTTTGCCCCACAATTCCAATCCGCTTTAATGCTTGTGAAGATGTAAAACAAACCATGCAGATCCCTTTTGCGCTAAAGCAAATGAGGCCCATTGATTTATTGCAGACTCATTCGAAGATTGCTGTAAGCTTGTCGATCCTTCGTCAGCCGCAGAATGGTCAAGCTCATACCCTCACTACCCAAGTGAATCCCGTCACTTGCCTCACTACCCAAGTGAATCCCGTCACTTGCCTCACTACGCAAGTGAATCACGTCACTTGCCTCACTACCCAAGTGAATCCCGTCACTTGCCTCACTACCCAAGTGAATCCCGTCACTTGCCTCACTACCCAAGTGAATCCCGTCACTTGCCTCACTACCCAAGTGAATCCCGTCACTTGCCTCACTACCCAAGTGAATCACGTCACTTGCCTCACTATACAATGTAATCAAGCTTACTCATCCACTAGGTTTAGAAACGGAGTCA
The DNA here is from genome assembly GCA_016164225.1 of Gammarus roeselii. Classification (NCBI taxonomy): domain Eukaryota; kingdom Metazoa; phylum Arthropoda; class Malacostraca; order Amphipoda; family Gammaridae; genus Gammarus; species Gammarus roeselii. Next base: position 12,327 of record SDVV010020933.1, on the reverse strand, counting down.
TTTCTATACATTGCTTTCGTCGAATATTCTAACTTTGAAGGACACTTTGTAGGCAGGTTGCAAGGTTGTCACGCGGTTTCCCTGCACGATTGATTATAGTGCTAGTCGTTCTACCTTTCCATTTGATTGCATGTTGCAGGTGATTAGTTTGTGTTGATTTCATTTTGACTTCAAAAAAGTGATCAGCATGATTCCAAATTGTGGTGAGAAGGATTCAACCAGATTATTTAATATAATCAACTCCAAAGATTCTTCACTGTTTAATTATAGTTTTTCAGAGGATAGGAAGTGGCATGAAATCGAGTAACCTGCGCGTTAGTTTGTTTAAATTTATTTCCTTGTGAGGGCTACTTCAAAATGCATATCCGTTTAGAAAAGAAACACCTACGAAAAAAAAAATCTCGCAATTTTTTTCTTCTTCAAAACTGCTGCAATACGAGGCGGCTGCATCCAGTTCAACGCTATTTCAGTATAAAATACAGTATACGCCGGGATGTACAAAAGTTAAAAAAAGTAAACGAGTCGCTCGGTGAGTTCAAAATTTACACATGATGAATTTTACATCGCACACATTTTTATTATCATAATCGGACGAATTGAATTGAATCAACCGCGTAGATGAATAATTTGTTGCTGCATTTGTTAATTTATTTTACTGCTAACCAAAATGATTGAAGTGACATTTAAATTAATTTAGAATTTTCATAGACAATGTTTTAAAAGAATCGCTGACACATATAATTTTGATTGCAGAAACTATTGATTGGTTGTATCACACAGTATAGAAAAATTTATTTACTAAAATAATATCCTGGACTCAACCTACAAAAAAATCATTTAATTGTGATTAAAAGAAATATTTAATTCCGAACATTTTAATTTATTCTCAATTCGGAGGTAACAAATTGCTGCCTGTGCGTTGAAGACCTACTTATAGAATCAAGGACGAAGGAGGGTGAGGGGCGCTGAGGCGAGCCACTCCGGGCATAGGATCCATTTGTTAGTATCTAAATAAAAATCAGACAACCATGTATTTTAATAGTCCAGTATTTAAAGTAATCACATTATCATCATAAATAAGATACCAATAAAAATACCTGCATTGTTGGATTTATTATAGATTTTTCTGATATGAAAAATCTAGTTAATGATAAAATATGAGCCGAATAATGATACTTTTCGAATTTTGGTGTCAACGCACTACTTCATAATTCTTCTCTTCAGTATAAATAAGTATTTAATCGACATTCAAAATATTTGTGATAAGATAAGCAGTAAATTTTAGAATTGTATATATATCCAAAACTAGTTGATGACGATAAATCTAACTTAAAATTGTTGCCATTGTACACGGCAGCACCGGTACAAGCAGAAAAATTAATGATAAAACATTTCAGTGGTTCTCACGACATTGTATCTGATCAAATAATCAATCACCAAGCATGACATGTAATGGTCCAGTATATACATGGTTTGGTTTACGTTTTAAGTTCCGTTTACAAAATTGTGCTGATTTGGTAGACAAAAACTCGATGAGCACAAAAATAGAAGAAGTTATTAGACAGTAATCGAGCAAAGGCCGTCCATGGTGTAGGCGATGTAAGACACAGTTCACAATTAAACTACATTCACTTACTAACAAATTTATCATGTTGTTCAACAAAAGCTCAGTTAACTGAGAAATGAAAAACAACCTTCAATTCAGTTTACGATCTCTCGAGTAATCGCCAGCCAGGGTAAATACTTGCAAGATTGTTTTCATCAGATGTTTCAATTATTGAAAAATCGGCAACACGATGCCGAAGAAGAAAATCACTAGTTTGCCAATAAGTTCATTCATTACCTCGCTCTGTTCGCGTGTCAGCGAACGCGTTCGCAAAGAGAAGGCATCAAAATAAATAAAAACTCAACGCATGTTATAGCCAACTGTGAAATAACGTCGATAATAAATGTACACCGAACGGTCATTACAGTTATAGTGTGATGGGTTACATTGATCTCATTGTTACAAGGTGTTGTTGATTGAGATATTCTCCACCATCAACCGGGTAGATTAAGGGCATTCTATGAATTACAACTCTGCCCCTAGCGATGGGATGGATACAGAGAATTGGACAATTAGAACCACACAGTGGTTTAACTGACAATAGATAATCACCATTTAAGTTCCACAAGCCGGAGAAATTTCTTTGTCATGCATAATAAGCGAGTTTGCCTGCGTCATTAAATCGGTACTCCATGACAGGTAGGGTAGCAATTTTACGGCGCACGGACTCAACACTGAAGCTGCAGACACGGGACACGCGAAGGAGAGGCAGGAACGAGATAACTCAAGGATTCACTTCAGAATTGGGAGAGAGGGAACACGAAGGGGGAAGGGAAGAAGTGTACCCAAAGAAACAATGAGGGGGCGACAGTAGTTCACGAAGGATAATAAATGTAACAGTACGTCACTTTGCCTGATGTAGTCGTTTGGTTCATGGTTCACTGATACTCGTACCAAAATAGAGACGGGAGAACTCGAGGACATCTTGATTAGTTTTTCATTAGAAATTAAATTGATAGCAATGTAGTGATTTAGCATATGATCTTCTTACTTTTGTTGCAATTTATTGTGATGGTACTTGAACGACCTTGCTGTATTTTACGATGTGAGCGCCAGCAAAATTTTCGAAATACCTCATGATAAATACTTTGAAATGGGGCGGAGGAGAATAAATTCGTTTAAAGCTTCATCTTTTTTACTAGAATGAAAAGAGATCCGATGAGAATTTACTGAAAATTGAATCTGACCCATAGTGTTTTCGGTCAGATATTTGATATATTCCTGGCTAATACATACATCAGTCATCGTTCTGTTCTGACAACAAATTTAATTCCAATGAACTCGGTCCACTACTGAATATGTACGTCTGCCCTCGGTATGAGGTGAAAGAACTGCAATGTTCATGCTTTCTCTAGTTACCAAGAAAGGTCGGATAGGCATACAAATAGGCTGCTTTGAAACCAAACAGCGAATTCCAGAGAACGCATTCACGGGTTAGGGTAACGGAAATTCACCTACCAATGGGTTTGTTTAATTAATCACTTCTATCATCGGACGATTTGCCATCGTTCACACATTTTTCTAAGTCAAAAGTTGTGCAGAGAGATTGGACGATTAGCGGAGGCCTAAAAAATGGCTTTTTTTGTATGAATATTAAATATTTGTATTTATATCCCTACAACTCCTTACTGTTGCATGGCATCACCAAAATATTTTCGTTACCTGTTTTCTGCATACAGCTGATATATGCCGTATGCTTTATATCACTACAACTCCTTACTGTTGCAAGGCATCAGCTATATTTTCATTACCTGTTTTCTGCATACAGCTGATATATGCCGTATGCATTATATCACTACAACTCCTTACTGTTGCAAGGCATCAGCTATATTTTCATTACCTGTTTTCTGCACACAGCTGATATATGCCGTATGCTTTATATCACTACAACTCCTTACTGTTGCAAGGCATCAGCTATATTTTCATTACCTGTTTTCTGCATACAGCTGATATATGCCGTATGCTTTATATCACTACAACTCCTTACCGTTGCAAGGCATCAGCTATATTTTCATTACCTGTTTTCTGCATACAGCTGATATATCCCGTATGCATTATATCACTACAACTTCTTACTGTTGCAAGGCATCAGCTATATTTTCATTACCTGTTTTCTGCATACAGCTGATATATGCCGTTTGCATTTGATATTCACTTGCTGACTGGCAACTGGTACTGGTTAAGACAAAAATAATATGAATAAAAGGGATCGTAAACGTCACAATTTTTCGTCTACTTATAGTGTTCCATTCCTTTTTCTGTAATGTTCATAGACTGATGTATTCGTTGGAATCCACTACTTGCTGCTGTAAGAGAAAATACAATCCAGGTTGACAATACGATAACTTCGGGTACGTTCTCTGATGGTTCTTCTTTGTTTCCCCTTTTTCTTGTTTTACTCCTGTTTGCGCATCAGTTTTTTCATCAGGACTGTAGACTGATCAGCTATAGCACGTGTTTCTGTAGTGTGGCTCTCATATGGTAATATTTTTTGATGTATAATTGAGAACGACAATATTGAATTTAAATTCTCAATAAACATATACATTTGCATTGAACTTCAACTCCATTCGTCAAGTTATCAGTTTATTTGAGCGTGGATCGTCCGATTCGCGTGTATTTGCACCAAAATTCAGCAGCTTCATGTTGTCTTCCCTGCTTTTATGTGCTGAGGAACGTCGTTTCCTCAATTGAGGCAATAACAGGACGTGCTCTACACAGAATTCCCCACATGTCGCAGTGCTACACAAAATCCCGCCAGCGTCAGGTTATAGCCCATGACTTCGCTTGCAGCTGCGGATCTAATGTAGAACAATTAACCTTACCATTCATAGGTGATTGAACCGTCAACTGTCTGTTGAACATTCCTGTTCCTTGTGTCCTGAAACTACCTTCCGTTTGATGTTTTCATGAGACTGTCTGCCCCACCTCCGCCATCTCTAAAGGACACCCGACAATAACAGTGACCCCACGTGGCATCAGTCTTTCCTTAAGACAATAATATAGTCTTTATTGAGGGGATATTTAAAATGTCGGTGAACATCTGAAGAACGCGAGCGGGAGTCATAAAGCGAATTACGATACTTCATAATTCTACTGCAGCAACGTTTGTCAAAATGCCAATATTTCATACACAATTAATACAGGAACTCTCAATTGGAAGAATCGATACTATAGTTTCACCAGTGCTAAATCCATGCACTGGCAAAATTTAAACGGCAGAGATTCTGTATAACAAATCCACATTATTTAATGTGTAGCAAAATTTGAAATATTGTAACCACAATTGAGGTTACTTCCAATCAATTTTTTTATTATGCGTGGCTTGGATCAAACCGAACCCTGGCCCTGACACCTGCTTGTTAAATTCCGCGTCCTGGTAAAGGACAGCTCGTTGCCTGGTAGAAATTGTTCCGAACGTGATAAGCCCTGAATGGCACTGAACACCCCGTCACCCCCCTTCGCTACTCTAATCTATTTCTCTCCCATTCAGGGCTCCTTTCGATACGCCGCGAGAAGCACAGCGGCACAGCAAAATAGTTCAGCCAACATTCCTGCGTTTATTGAACGACCCGCCAGCTCATTCCCTTTGGAGGCGTCCGATAAAAACTACCCAGAAATAGTGCACTGAAGGTACTAAGGTTTAAGGTCTTGTTGGGCATCCTTGAACGGTCGCTCAGGGCGTGCATGAGATGGTAAGAAGAACAGCGCAACTGGGAAGCTGTTAAATGAAGTAGACGATATACTGTATATGGGATGATAATGTTAATGTAACAGTGACCGAGATAATATTACCCCTCTGGCTTCTTGCGCTTGTTAAAGAAGTTGGATCACTATCACTTCACTTAACGAACTATAGCGACTAATTTAGCATCGCTTAGATTTATTTTGCAGTGGGTAACTCCTAGCACAAGCAACATCAAAGTTTGTAGTGTATTCAATTAGGCAGTTTGTCATTTATCCTTCAGCGATGGTAAGTGTTTGAACTGCCTTTATCTCAGCTCTAGTAATTTACTCCTCCAAACATTTGCCGCATATAGACGCCATAAAAAATTCTGGAAGCGGCGTATATTCTGCACGTGTTCCTTTAGGATTACAATCATCCTGGTCTTTCTCTGAGATCACCATAACGCTTGTAGACTATCCTTACAGGGGAAGATAGTTCACTTGAGAATATCATAGAGATTTGAATACGAATACAAATGTAGACGTGGCTCAAGGGGGCAAAAGTAAAGAACTTGTATGTATTTTTTTATCATACCAGGCTCTCTTTTCTACCACCCAAAACTGTTTGAAACATGCAACTGACACTCACGTCAGTTTTAGTGCTGCATGATTTTACATCAGCTCCGTTGAACACATTATTTTACACAAATACTATCACCGACGATATTTCGGTTACTGGACTCACGAACGTGCTTCTAGCCCAACAATACTGCAGAAACCTGATCTGATCATCGCCCGTCCTGTCTCACTCCTCGTGGATGTTGTTTGGTTGAGTCCAGCAATCGACAACGTCTGTTCTGTAAAGTGGGATTGGAACGTTTCTGATGAAATTTAGGAGAAAAACCGAGTTCCTATGTCTTGTTTCATTTACTAATTTTGATTTTTTCTTTTTGTTAATTGAAATACCTTCATTTCCGCAATCCGTTAAGGAATGCGATATTATTGATGGTTGGATTTTACAACCTGTTAAATCATTTAGCACAGTGGCTCAATATTTATTTAACCACTCTGTCAGCTCCACAGTCATCATAATATGAATAGAAGGCTAATATTATTGATCATGTTTTCATATAATAGAGGGTAATAATTGTACAGGCACCGTCTCATACTCAGTAACGAGGAGGCAGATGTAGTCAACACATTATGGTGGAATAAAAGCAACCTAGCACAATAGCTGAGAGCTCCAGAAGTCAGTAGAGAAGTTGCTTAGTTACCAAGTTTCTTACACAGAGACACCAAGTCCTAGTAATGTTTGTAATCCTCTTGGCCCGTCGCAATTGGGGAGCGCTGTCCCGGTAGGGAATCTGTTGGGCACTCCTACAAGGGAGTCCTTATATGAATGGATAAACATGGACCACAGAGATCAGAGGCCTGAGGTGCTGCGACCTCTTCATCGAGTGATGGAAGTAAAGTATTATCAAGAGTAGGTTGAGGGAGCAATGCGGGGTAATGACAAGGAGGCGAGCTCGGTGATCATAAATTGGTTTTTCTCAAAAATGTGGGACCCCATATGTGCCTCGTTGCCATGCCAGTCAAAAACAACAAAATGGATAGAAATTCAATTTAAGAAAGATTAAATGTATATTTGAACGTTAGACTATAATTTAAGGAAGGAAAAATTTATATTTTGAAGACACCAAGGAATGTGTTGTGTGTATTACAGAACAGTTATACGACGTTTTTGTTTCATGTGTCATTTATACCAAACAGGCTTTAAAGAATATTTCATTCCTAAAATAATATTTTGATGTGTGGCGAATGGTGGTTGCTGAATGGAGGTTGCTGTCCCAAAAGGCATTGTTTCAAAATGGCAGAAGAATTTATTTAAAAAATTGTGATTAAATAAGGTCAAAACAATATTACTTCTGGGGCAGGTGACAGATGGTCGGACAATGTTTCAACGATCGACCCCTTCGTTACCAGCTGGTTACTGACGGTTACCAGCTGGTTACTGACGGTTACCAGTTGGTTACTGACGGTTACCAGTAGGTTACTGACGGTTACCAGTTAGTTACTGACGGTTACCAGTAGGTTACTGACGGTTATCAGTTGGTTACTGACGGTTACCAGTTGGTTACTGACGGTTACCAGTTGGTTACTGACGGTTACCAGTTGGTTACTGACGGTTACCAGTAAGTTACTGACGGTTACCAGTTGGTTACTGACGGTTACCAGTTGGTTACTGACGGTTACCAGTTGGTTACTGACGGTTACCAGTAAGTTACTGACGGTTAATAGTAGGTTACTGACGGTTACCAGTTGGTTCCTGACGGTTTTCACTGATTTCATTCGTGTTGGTAAGGCGAGTAACTTCGTTTGCCAACGAGATGCTTCAAGGAACGTCAGGCTATTGTTTCAATTGACTACTTCTGAAGCTGCCATAAATGTTACAAATGTTTACTTCAGTATTGACAACGTTTCTCTACCAAGAGTGCCGTCTACCAAGTCTGATGTAGAGATTTAAACCAAATTGTGTCTTCATGTCATTATGCATTACTACACAAAAGGAGATCTGAGAAGCGTCGTTGTACTCAGTTTGATGACTCATGCTTAACTGTGGGCAATTTGAGTTCCAATGGTGCAAAGAGAAGCCAAAACTTCTGCCGATTCTTATTGGTCTCCGATGTTTCCACAAAACATTTGTACCTTGCCTGCTAAAAATGATCCAAAATGAATGCAAATTATCCCATAACATCAAGTTTTTTTTAATGTATTTTCTGGCATGATATAATTAAAAATTGTTCTATTGTAATGCACCCAATTCAAATATTTGTAGCTACAGTATGTTATTGTGAGGCGAATAATTTATAATAAGACATTTCTTTACATTATACTAATTGATACTAATCTAATCCTGACAATCATAATAGTCTTCGGATGAAAGATACGGCTGTTTCCGGTGCATGATGCCGGTCCCATATGATGGGTTGATATCTACAGACTGTTTTCTACAGCTACAGTCGTAGCAACTAACTCCTTTGTCTGATCACTTACGACATTCCAACTGAAACCTGAGACGAAAACAATACAGCTTATTGTTAATTATCAATATTTATGAGCTAAAATGTTTTTTTTACCTTTTGATGCAACCGCTGTTGTCGTAACAGCTAATTATCAAATGCTCTAACGCATGCAAGAGATCACGACTGCTGCGTCTGAACCTGAAGGGCGAGACATGACGTAGGCGCTACATTCGTCCCTATGGAGATTACACCGACGGGCGTACAGGGAGAATTTGCCAAAGAAAAAGTTTTTCCAATCACGGACTTAATTTCTTGCTTCTAATATGACATTTAATAACCTAATATTAACCAATTTTTCCTGGACCAACCATACCCAACTTAACTTAACATAGGAATAAGACGCACATTATTGTGAATGTGGTTTGATTCTAGAAAACATTCGGGAAATATAACCAGAAAATTCCCCAGCCTGAAGAAAACTCGAAGACGGGACCCAAGAAGGCAACAACGAAGTGGGCATCAAACTAATGGGACTCAAACAAATGGATCGCTTACCGGACAACGATGAGTAAGAAAGGAGCCCCTTAGCTAATGGACTCTATAACAGTTGTAGGTAAGCCACGTGGGCTTACACCGCTGAGAACACTAAATAGTTAGCTGTTACATAAATGAACGTTATCGAATGATGTTATTTCCAGCCGGTGACGTATAAAGGGTGGTACAGTATCCATGTGGCCTTCACGTATGGTAACTACAATATTTATAGCTGTGAAGGACCCTCCCCTCCTCACTATGAATCACTAACATCACGCACAATGGAAGACTTCATTTACTTTAGAAAGTTAGGCCTCTCAATTCTAAACCTTGTTTTATATTGCTAAATAATGAATTTATTGTACGTGAACGAATCAAACTTTTTATTTCTTTAGCCGCAACCAGAAGGATTTTCATGAATTGCTTCTTAGCTGGATCAGAGTCAAGCTGTCGTCAGTTGGAGAAACAAAATCAAGAATACCTGAACCTTTACACTTTATCATTGAAAATATTCAGTGTCGGACATGAACTGGAAGAAATTGCAATCCAAAAAGAAATGTCAGCGAGACATCGCAGTTTATCAGTTGTTCGTCGTTGTCGAGTTTTCCACTTGTTGCATTATCCTCTTGCAGGGCTCCAAGTCCATGGAATCTCCCCGGAACATCTCACAGAGCAGGTCCTTGCGGCACTCCGGGCCACAGGACTGCAGCTCCGAGGGGTCCTTCCAGTAATTGAAGTAATGTCTGGATTGGAATGAATGCCATTAATTGTTGCTGGAAGTAGACATTTTGATTTTAAAAACTGTTGTTGGAAACGTTCAAAGAAGCGGTATGAATCTGATGAACTCGTCTATTAAGCCTCATTTACCTCTCGTTGCATGTTGCATTTCATTTGCTGAGGCAATCTAGCTCTAGGACACAAACACAGTGCTCAAAGCTGAGAAAACATGGCGCTTCCCTATTCAACAACGTATCAAACACGGGAGATCAAACTATCTTGTGTTATCTACTGTTGACAAGGAAGTGACTCGCCTTCTCTATTCTAAGATCTTTTTCTATACGTATACCAGAGCCGGTTAACCAGGCACATGCGTTATACGCAATGATATATGGACGAGCCATAAACAATCAGCACAACCATTTGTTGTCAATAATACGACAATCGCTCCGCAAATAAGGGATTCCTCTCAGCAGTGGATATATGGCCCCATTCTCGAGCCCTATGGGGGAGCTCACATGGACTCGCATCAGAGCTCCGGTGGAGATGGACCCCTTAAATTAATCTAAGCTAATCCGGGCGAATCCAGCTTCTTGAAATAATGAAAGTAAATATAATTGTCCCTCAGTTAAAACAATCCTCGTTTTGAATTGTCGGATTTATTACTTTATTGTGTTACTGGCGGCAGTAACACAATTAAGCTCAGCAGTCATCATTCCATAACATACCTGATGTACTCTTCAAAAAATTGATTGTCTGTGGCCATCGACCAGCCCAATGAAGCCCAGTCCTGGGGAGACAGTCCGGTCAGACCATAGGCATCCTTGGCTGAGTAGGCCAGTTCGAAAAGTGGAGTGGCATCCTGCTGGTTGGCGACGGTGAGGTTGAGGATGTACGTGGCGTGGTCCAGTGGAAGCTGTGGAATACAAACACAGGACGGTATCAAATTATTCCCGCAACAGATCGACAATTACTCACGTACACTTCAAACTTGGTAATTGGCGGTTTCTCAAAATAAATAAAAACTTCTCCAATATGTATCGTAGTATTCTACAATCATTTTCATTAGACTTTTTGGCATGGCGAAATATAAAATGAGAAGCATATTTATTTGAATGACAAAATACTCGGGTATAAAAATGTTCCTATTCTGAAGATACGAGACTCCTAAGAGATTATCAAAGGAACACAACAAAAATCAAATAATATCACTTATTTTAAGTTTTTGTATTCATAGATGAAGTATTATGCTGATCGACCAATTTTTGGCAATTTCAACGAAAAACTTCCGATTATTACAATTTCCTGATATGGAACGGATGAAAAAATTTGGGCTGCAACAATGTTGCTGCATTTTCCATTGAAATTCCTATATATTCAGAATCCCCTCACCTTTTTTTTTCATTTCTCTTGATCAATGTATTAGGAAGGAACACATATGGATGACAAAAAATTTACATGTTATAAGGTGTTTTTGAGCACTTTATAGCCCTCATATTTCATCAGGAGTAAACCATATGTTGAATTTTGTAGCCCCATCTATTACCAGAGAAACATTAGTTACCACCTAACATGAAGCACAGTACACTGACCGAACTCATAGTTAAGACGATTCGTCCATACCCATGTGGCGTTTCGATATCCTCCGTCGACAGTGAAGATCCTGAAGGCCGGACTTTTCCTCCAGCCGGACGATACTGATGGGACGAGGTACGACACGCCCACGGGACGTGTGTTGTCGTCCACGTCCCACAGGAGGCGAAACTGGTCGCAGTGATGATGGCCCGAGAAGATGCCTGTGATCGTTGACTCAAATCTGGGTGGATAAAACGATAGGTTAATATCGTTTAGTGAGAAAATGTGAGGTTGTACGATGAGAAGGTTCTAGGTTTGATCATGCACAAAGTAGATCTGTGCATGACTCAGAATATAAATGCTTTGAACATTGTACAATTCCAAAATTATTCTCAATGATTTTCGGTGCACTAAAACTTAATGTACTTTGAAGTGTTTATGAATTGCTAGTACAACTTAAACAATGTTTGTTAACCCGAATTATTTTATTTCACTGCATGGACATAATATTGGCTAGGGTCTATCCGCATACTAGCATGAATATTGGGTTAGCAAATTATTAAATTATAGCTAAATCCTGTAATGGAGATCTAATAAACAACAACTATTGCAGATATACCACATTCCGTTTCAACAACGCTACGAAGACCAATTGATAGCTTGACAACCAGTCAAATGAACCAGCCATCGGCTTCCCTGGTGGCCTACCTTTCATTGGCCCACCTGGCGCAGATGGTATTGATGGCTCGACTCATATTTGCCCCAACCTGTCAGTTCCCACCTGGTTCAGTTAGTGTTGATTGCGTGACTCCCAGCTGCTCCAACCTGACACAGGCCCGCCCGGGGCTGATAGCGTAACACCCAGTCGCTCTAACCTATCATATCAGTGACCCACCTGGTGCAGATGGTGTTGATAACATGACATCCAGTCGCCCTAACCTATCAGTGGCTCACCTGGTGCAGATGGTGTTGATAGCATGACACCCAGTCGCCCCAGCCTATCAGTGGCTCACCTGGTGCATATGGTGTTGATAGCATGACACCCAGTCGCCCTAACCTATAAGTGGCTCACCTGGTGCAGATGGTGTTGATAGCATGACACCCAGTTGCCCTAACCTATCAGTGGCTCACCTGGTGCAGATGGTGTTGATAGCATGACACCCAGTCGCCCTAACCTATCAGTGGCTCACCTGGTGCAGATGGTGT
>SDVV010020932.1:0-13225 GCA_016164225.1 Gammarus roeselii | reverse complement strand
GTTTTAGCTACGTAGGACAAGACACAACCCTGGTGTTACTGCTTCACCGCAGCCGTCGTCACGGAAGTTACACAGTGTGCGGCAAAGCCCTGGTGCCGATACTTCTCAAGTGCAGCTGTCGCTGCAACTGCACGGTGAGCGGCACAGCGCTTGTGCCAATACACCGAATGTGCAGCTATTGGTGGACTCACACGGTGCTTGCAAGAGAACGCTGTGGCCGATTCTTCATCAGTGTCAGAGTCGCTCGTATCGATTTCCTATTTTTTTGCAGTTGCTATTGTTCCACTGTGTGCGGCATGGCACTTGCGGAATAACGCCGCTAGGCACTGCAATGTTGTAGCTAAACAGTGCGCGGCACATCGTGGATGCCGATACTTCACCAGTTCTGTTTTCGCTGTGGACACTGTTCGGTAAAACGCTGCTGCCGATGTTTGACCAGTTCGGTTGACTCGGCAGCTACTCTTTTTTCGGCAAATCATATATGCCGATATTTCAGCGTGGCTGCTGTCGTATAAGCTACACAGTGCGCGGTACGGCACTGGGGGCATTATTCCACCAGTACCGCTTTTCATGCAGATGAACTCGTGACTATTCTCCACCAGTTGTAGCTACACAGTGTCCGACCTGTGCTGCACAGCCCTAGAGTCCAGAGGGCAACGGTTTCTAATGACTGCCCACACAGTGATGGACGGCGTCGTGTGTCAGTATCTCTTTTGATACCAGACCCTAACCACCGAGAAAGGGCAACGTGGAGTAAGCTTGTTGAGACCGAACGGCAATTTGCCTTCCTGAGCCTAATTTGTATTGCTTTCTAAAGTATCAACAGTCACAAAAAGCATCTATATGTTTGTCCATGATGCAGTCTACACTATACAACAAGCGCGGAAGAATATCAGCCTGACTTGGTCCAATTGGTAACTGAATTGGTGTTATGAAGAAAACGTGAAACATCGCTCAATAAAGTGTCGGTCACTCAAGAATGACCCCGCAGAAAATGATACTCTGCCTTACTGTTACTGAGACTCTGGCCCCACAGTTACAGGGACTCGAATCCCTCCGTCACACATTCTCATTTGAACGCCGAGACAGGGTCGTGGCATAATAAATTATATTCATTTCTAGGGCATAGTTGACCTCTCATTCAATGAGACAATGCATGTTAAGACTTTCCTCCAAAGTCCCTTCATAATTAATCACCGAAACAGATTTACACTAATGCATAACACCGCTCTATGCAACCATCTCTTTCCGCAAAAACTGACATGGTCACCCGCATTTAGCTCTTCTTTAAGTGATGACAACAGATCTAAGGAACGAATATACCTTATTATACACTGCTGGCTCCAATGCAAGCAGGCATAGCTAATGCACATGGCCACACACTTCTACCATTCGCCGTGGATTATTCAACAGCACGAATGCTTAGATAAAAAATATGACAATTCACTTCTAACTTTAGCCGCGTATCATTCACCTGCACGGAGGCATAGCTAATGATCATGGCATTTCACATAAAGCACTTTGCGCTATCAATTCCATTGCACGGAAGCTTGCCCTGTTATAATACAGTTGCGCACAATGTCCAAAGCACTAATCAGCAAATGCTAGAAAATATCAGCGACTGACTATTACAGCAGCTACGGGGCTTGAACTCAAGTGTAATAATGCATGTTCATTCATTATTACGGGGAAAGACGTCAGGCAATTTTCCAGTCACCGACGCTGCTCTATCAAACTCAACACCTATGTTCGACATCACTGCTCTACCGTACTCAACACCCTTGTTCGACATCACTGCTCTACCGTACTCAACACCCTTGTTTGACATCACTGCTCTATCATACTCAACACCCTTGTTTGACATCACTGATCTATCATACTCTACACCCTTGTTCGACATCACTGCCCTATCATACTCAACACCCTTGTTTGACATCACTGCTCTATCATACTCAACACCCTTGTTTGACATCACTGATCTATCATACTCAACACCCTTGTTTGACATCACTGCTCTATCATACACAACACCCTTGTTTGACATCTCTGATCCATCATACTCAACCCCCTTGTTTGACATCACTGGTCTATCACACTCAACACCTTTGCTTGACATCACTGATCTATCACACTCAACACCCTTGTTTGACATCACTGATTTATCACACTCAACACCCTAGTTCGACATCACTGATCTATCATACTCAACACCATTGTTTGACATCACTGATCTATCACACTCAACACCCTTGTTTGACTTCACTGATCTATCATACTCAACACCCTTGTTTGACATCACTGCTCTGTCATACTCAACACCCTTGTTTGACATCACTGCTCTATCATACTCAACACCCTTGTTTGGCATCACTACAGCGCACCTTCATTAACAAATGGCAAGTTCTGAGACCAGAACACTAGAAATAGGTCCTTTTATTTCAGAAAACGCCGAACATTGATTATTTCATATTACGTATCTTCGTAATGTAACGCGACCGTTGTGCACGTCACCAATATAATAACACGGATTTTCCCAGTTATCAAATCTACAACACGAAAGCTTGCTCTGCCATTGAAAGAGCTACTGATGCTGAGCAGCAAAATTGTCAGGAAGGGTTGGGACAGCCGCCTCTGATTGTTACTGCAGGGGGGCCCATCACATGATGTCTCCGGGCGCATTTTACAAACTGTTTCAGATTCCCACGAACTTGTGGTGACTCCGTTTTTTTTGTACGGGGTCATGTTGTATTGTTTGATTTAGATCATTTTGATGTTTGTGCAGTTTTCAAGTGGGGACATATTTCAATGACTGAATTGGCGTCATGATTTGGCAATCAATATTTTATATTTGAACCTATATACATGAACCTATTTAGAATCCAGTTCGGCAACGATTATCTCACGATTTCAATGATATAAGCCTACGTGATTATTCGTACGGGGTGTTACATTTATTGTCCACGTCGTCTATTCACCCCTTTTGATATCGTTCATTTATTAGACCTGCATTACAATATTTTAAAATATTTCAATTTTCCGAACCCATGTTCTCGTTATTCATGCGTGATTTCCCCACTTCACTATTCGTGAACTTCCAATCCCACGTATACGTGATTTTCCACTCCATGAATTCGTTATTAATCAACCCCATATCTTAGTGATTTCCAAAAGATATGTATTCGTGGTTCTTATCTCAAAATTGAAGTTGTCTGTGAGATCATTGTTGATAATAATAAAAAAATATATTTCACTCCGCGAATCACGAACCGGTGGCCCACTAGAGATGAGCTGTGGTGATTTCAATTTATATTTCGGTTTTGCTTGTCCGAATAGTGTACTGTATTTCCTAACGAAATTTCAGGTGTTATATTAAAACAATAGAAGGAATTGTCACACAATGGAAACTAATGTTAAAAAAACATGACTTGCTGGCACACAAACTTTTTGTTGGGGCTGAGTGACGAGACTTCTACTGTTCAGCGCCGGCAAGATATCTGACCTGCACTGCCCCTTGCATAACATCATCGGGCAGTCTTCATTACTATCCTCAATTTCAAATACCAGGGAATTAGAAGAGCAAAATCGATGTTATCGGGTACCTGCTGCTACGACGGTTGGACGAACATAAATTGGTATAATTGGAAATAAGTCCTTTGTAAACCATACTTCAATGTAGTTGTTACACGCAATAAAATCACATTCTTCGAACACATCAATATGAGGTACTTCACAAGGATGTTCAAAACTTACACATGCGACACGGTAAACAGGTCTCAAAATCATAAATAACTTAAGTGATACTTTCATTTCCAGGCTCCTGCCCGATTATGAATTCCTCATGGATTTGGGTGCCTTAAGAACGCCCATTTTGCCCTTTTTTATCACCCAGAATACCAGTCATTATAGGCATCGGTTAGAGGAACTCGCCCTTGGATGGTCCTCTAGTTTACTGCTACAAAGAGCGTCCCTAATTTTGTTGGACTAATTTCCGATAGCCGGCAGACGTACATGCCTTAACCAGTTCATTCCTTCGACCTCCGTCAATACGAACACTGTTTTTATCTCTAGAGATGAAATACATTGTCCACGGTCGCAAGACAACGACACTTGAATATCTGATGAGATTGCTTAGCAAGGGCGCGACAGAAACGAACGAAGAAAAAGTTCGGCTAGCAGTTGCAAGGGTTTAGATCTGCCCTCATGCGAATGGGTCCCGTTTTGAGGCTACCTTTTTTGTCATTTGATGCATTAAAAAGTGTGAAATCCACCCTTTTTCAATTCATGTAAATCATTCCAAAGTCAAATCGTCATATGATGTAAATTTTATTGGATCGTTTCAATTGTAACAAAATTTATGATCATTCCGTATGCTGTCTCGGTTCCCTAAATGCCGCTACTTTTTTATCAAGATCTTATCCTTAAACATGATATAATTGTGCTTCGAATAACTATGTTTAAGCTGCAATTACGGTTGAAAAAAGTGATACCTTAGCAAATGAAGAAAACATAAACGCAGTTGTGCTATTCATATTATCGATTCATGGCATCATGAAGGGAACCTTTCTTCCGTCGGTGCATCGGTAGAAGAGTTGACTTTTATCAATCTCTGATTGGTCACAAAGTAATGATATTTTTTTTGTGTAGTGGCTGCAGTCACATCAATAAGTCCACACCAGCCTCATATAATGACGAGGTTCACCGACAGGCTTCGTACCACTGTCTAATTATGATGACATTTATCATCTTTTCTGCACGAATCAAGAATGTGAACGTATGTTGTATTGCTTAGATTTATATACTTCGGTGACAACTGAACAGGATTTACGATCGATACTAAGAGGCGAACACGTACGACCATAAGGTCAGATCAGGCTTCTGAGAGGTGAGTGGGGAGCAAATTGAAATGAGGGTGCTGGTATTTTGTGAACGAGGCAGTGATCATTGGAGTGATGCAGGGATGGTGTCCGGGAGAACTATCATTAGGACGAGACTTCCATTAAGTAGACTAGTCAAAAATCATGAAGACAAATCAGGGATCATGAGGGCGAGACCGGTATCATGATGACGAGGCATCAATAATAAAGATGAGGCATTGATCATGGGAATGTGACAGGGATCATGTGGATGAGGCAGTTACCATGTAGACAGGCAGGGATCTTGAGAGCAAGGTGATGTTCATGCGGATGAGATATGTAACATCAGAACGAGGCAGGATCATGAATTTGGACGAGTTATGCAGCATGTGAACGAGGAAGCTACAATGAGGACGATGCAGGAATTATGAGAATAGGCCAGAGGTGGAGAGGAGAACGAAGGTGCAACGGTAGGTCGTTTATTCCGCCTACGCTTAAACAATGTCATATATGATAACTTCGGTTGTGGGGTTGCCCTTCGCAAGCCCTGCCACTTAAGGTACGTTGTCAAAACAAGCAAGTAAGGATGGTGACGAGCATAATTTTGTCATTGAAACTAAGGATCCAGTGGAATTGGAACTGATGATCATGTATACATGACTAAATCAACTTTTCCATTAGTGTCCGACTTTTCCCAGCCTCTTTGAGTGTCGAGGGGCGGCTTTTAACTCACACCGACTGGGTTGCGTAAACTGGCAGGTTTATAACTGATCGCTAGAGACTCTTCTCTGTTGGGGTTCTAGCAATTGGCCATGCAATGTCTCTACTACAGTATACAGAAGTGCATGTAACTGTCCACCGGAAAGTTTCCTATCGCGGCGAGTAAGTAACGAACTGTCAGCAAGTCTCCATCACTGTAGGGATCGTAATTGACCATCTTCAGACTGCGGAGAGTTCTAGAATTCACCAAAATCCACAGAAATACCGACCGCAAATTAAACTTCTTGATCTGGTGATAAATGATGGAGGAGGCACATATATAAACGTACTGAAAGAAAAATATAAGTACCAATGAAAATTTTCTGAAACCGATAAACGAGTTTAAACTGCAAAGGCATATTATTAGTATTTTTGAGGAGAGCAGGGACTGCAGTGAAGAGGAAAAGTGGGGCAAGATAGCCTCTGACTGATGGAAGGACAATGTATGACCTTGAATACTATTCATTATCAAAAAGACTGTCGTTTTTATACATTCAAGTATATCAGAAAATGAAATGTAATTCAGTGGTCTCTGTATCCATTGTTACGATATCATCACCCCCATCCATTTCTGCACTTCCATGTCGTTTCCAGCAACGCAGTTGAAAATTACTGTGAAAAAAATTGAGCATCGACGATTTTTTTGGATAGAACGCTCCGTTTGCATGAGAAACCGTAGATTGCCCTAATGAATCTTTGACTGTTCGATTATTTTTTGCGTCACATTTTTTTAGGGAGAAGCGGTGGGTGGGGCAGGGTTTCTCAATGGTTGTTTAGGCTGCCAATTGTCATATTTGTTTAATGATTTTTCCTACATGATCACGACTACATATTGAAAACGAGATTAACGTAAAAAATTGTAGCTATCTGACAGTTCAAATTGAGATGGTTTTTTTTTTTGCTGATGGCAGAAGGGTTAACCCAAAATATTGTAATTTCCAATAATCATCTTCATTGATGAAAACAGCTCAAAAGTTATCTACTTCATTCAGCGTATGTACAGCCTTTCTTAATCGGAACACCTAATTTTCCTCACTTTGATTAAATCACATCAACTCGAAACTTTTCACGCGGATAAGGTTGAATTCAAATAGTCTGTCATCGTACGATTTATTGCGCTGCAATGTGATACGATGGTTTGTCTACGTATAACCTTATCTTATATTATCAATTATTTTCAAAGGTATGGAAGCGAGAATTAGAATAAATGTCCGAGATGTGGTCAAACTCTTGCATTGTACAACATACGAAAACTGTATCAACTCTTCTACGAGATAATGCGGGATATCAAACATAGCGTCTTTTTCGCACAATTTTATCTTAGTTCAATAACTATGATTTGCTACTTCTAACATAACGTGAAGATCTATTTCTTCGGTGATGAGAATCAGTTGTTTTCCGGAAATGGAATGCTCGTGCATTGGGCTATGATGATTTAGGTGCATTACTTTACATTATTCGTTGATGAACTTTATTTCAGACACTTCTGACTGATCAACAATTTTGGTCAAGTCTAATTGGATCGGTTTATTCTCCGCTTATGGTTGCACTTTTCTTATCAGGCAAGAACCCGTCTGGACGCTGGTTCATGTTTGTAGGTACGTGTGTATCGAGATCGTTTCCGATTATTCTGAACGACGGACTTAAAACTAATCTTTGTAACGTTACCCCAAGGGGTAGAAGCTTCGTTAAGTACGACTCGCTTCCGTGTATCCGGGCTCCAACATTCTTTCAGGTCATTTTGCTTGCACAAAATAATGAACCTGCGCAATTTGGTATATAACAATCTGTGAGGCACTTTATCGAGAGCTATATGAAAACCAAGGAATCATTTCATTGATTGGAAATTAACTACGCTCCTGAGAAACGCAATGCTGAAAAAAGCCTTGCTGAGGGTCTCCCGTGTGCATGTTTGCTGCTATGAATGATCTTATTTTATCCGCAATTATATTTTCCGTGAATTTGTCTATGACTGAGCTGCAACTAATTTGTCGGTGAAAGCCGGAACATTATATCCCATTTATACAATATTAGAAATGTTTGGATATTTCTACTGAGAGGGAAAAGTCCATGTTGTTAGAGAACAGGTGTTTTTTCATTGTGTTGACCTGAACTGGTTGTTGGTCTGAACTGGTGATTTTACAAGTTCTATGGTCTACCAACGCTTATCCGCTAATGCATAAGTTCACCTTTTTTTCAGTTAAATCGCTAATTCCTACTTTCCAATTAACGGAAATAATGATTTAGTAGGACACTCGTAACCTGTCGTCTATTTGTAGCTCTCTACGTTCGTAAAAAAAATACCCTGTTAGCAACGCTTGATTTTTTCGCTTGAATTTTAGCTGAAAACTTGCTTAAGATGTGTTTTGTCGTTCACGGAAATTTCCTTTTCAAAATATTTAATTTGTTTCTGGATCTTATTAGCAATCTAATTTTGTTGAGTAATGTAAATAAATGTTTTAGGATAGATGAACGTCCCGCCAGAGGGATTGATTTGCTGATTCCGTTGACTAGGAGAACATCAGAGTGAGCTAACCTTAAATTTCGGTTATGATCGCAGTCGCCATTCATCCTTATCAGGAAATAAAAGATCCAGGATCTCGTGTTCTTCTGTTGGTGCCGTTAGCATAGGTTCATGAAACTTTGTTATCATTATCACTCTCGCGTTTGCTTGTGGCAGCCAATTCGTCTGCTCTGAGTTTTATGTCAAAAAGATTGGATTGTCTAAGAATTGATATGATATCGTTGTGACGACATGTACATAGGAGACGAATCGCCATAAAATAGGATGTCTGCAGGACATCATGACCGAAGATAATAAGCTAAACCACGATACCTAGGCTCAAGCAAATACCTTTATATATTTTTTCCTTACGATTTTTGGTAGTTCACCACGTGACAGGACTGGCTACCATTTCCGAATTAATTCAATTCTTTATTAGCATTATGCCGTATATAAGAAATATTTTTTTTCATTGAAAGCTATATTGACTTGACTATGAATAAAAAATCAAATAGAGGCGTTTGAGAAGCATGTAGGTTGCATAATAGCTGCGCCTTCCATTCTCACACCGGCAGAAGACGCATCCTTTGTTCGTTTCATATGAGTCTGGACTACGAAGAATTTTTATACCCTCTTCAGAAGTTGTTTGAGGGCTTTTGACATCATCCTAAAAGCGAGTTTCAGTCCCCAGGCGGTGCTTCAAAATAAACCTCCATGCTTGTCTTCTTGATGCTTATGGTCTTCGACAAGGCGTCGCAAATACTCTTCTCTCCCCTTCGCACGAAACGGAACCTATGTTAATAGCGTTTCACAAATCCGGAATCCCAGCAAGCTTGTTCCCGTAGTATAAACAAACTAAATAATGGACAAAATTTCATTCCAGTCCTAGATGAATTAATCAGAGTGTGAGAAGCACACTATTTTTACCATTCGTTCGTTTATGGAGCGTCCATTACCCACTCACTGTGCCTTCAAAACCATTCTAGCGCACCCATGGCCCAACCTCTTTGACATCCATATATTCTTAGGCACACGTCCCTCGCCCTGTACCATCCACCCATTTTCAGTGCACTCATATGGCTCTCTCAGCATGGTATTCAAACATTTCTGACATTCTTTATTTATCCAAATTATCAGAACATATCTGAATGAATGATTTTTCACTCGAGCAGATACTTCTGACTTTAAACTGCACGAATACGGACAACGTTTTCGATAACATTATTGTCTTGTTCACGACCACTGGAACAAACCTATCTTGTGCACTTAGTATCGGATGAGTCGCAACGCCACAGTTTATGGATAAAGCGGAAAAAATTATGACAATTATCATTTATTTGTTAGAAACTACACTTTCAAATTGCAGTCGAAGGCACGTTGTTTCGCGGTCTATTTATCTGTTATGGTCAAGTCGACAGAGTAATTTTGCCAGATGTCGCTACGTGCGTTGACGCGGTAACATCAGAGAAATCATAGTCGTTAATTTTGACATTATTGTAAACAGGAATATATGATGGAGAGACATTGGAATTGAGGGCAAAATGGCGAGAGAGGAGTTTGGCTGAGCTCTGGGAATTGACTCTTCGACTAATCGACAAAATGCCAACGATAATTTGCTGTTTTTTACTAATCGGTACTATAAATGTTATTGCGTTTTTGTTGAACCGACGAGTTTGTATTTTTCACTTCATACAAACATTCATCCAGAATTTCATGAACGATGGAAAGCACTTCTTTAAAGTTATACAAAGCAGTTGAATAAATGACTGTTTTTTGTTTAGGGGGAAAATTTACACCAGATTGATGGAATTGAAAACCTTGTTCATGTTTCATGCACGGTACCGGCCGTTCTATTTGTCAGTGTTCAATGAGCCGGCAATGAGTGTTTTATTTCTCTCATGAAAGCCTCATCACCCGGGATTCCCAACTCCTCAGCCAGCACTGTTCTGACGCAGTCACTGGAGTGCAGTGGTCTGTACGCCCGGGTTGGAGGGTAACGGGCTTATGGAGCAGGTCATTGCGAGGTGGTGGCGGGTCCCAGAGTGATGAGTCACAGCATAAGAAGGGTCACACGGAAATGAGGTTAGAATGAATCATAAGGTTTTGGTGAGTTGAGGGACACAGCGATATGAGGGTCCGAGCGGGATGAGGGCCCTAGAGAGATGAGGGTCCAATCGAGATAAGAGTCACAGTGAGTCGGGAGTAACAGCGTTATGAAGGTCACATTGGGATTAGGGTAAGTGTGAGATGAGGGTCGCCAGATGAAAATGGTTAATAGGACGCGATGAGGGTGAAGCAGGAAAAATACAAGAGGCTGGTATGAATGGTGCATACACACCATACATTAGAAGGGGACTCAGCAGCGGGGCAGGCGAGAGGAGAGCAGCCAGTACGGGGGTGGCTCACGCAGCCTTCTTTTAAGTTGGACCTAACATGGGGCGAGAAGACGTTCTGCAAAACCACTTGTTTTAATGATCCTAAGACCTCATCCTCCGTTCATGCAGCGCGCTGCAGGACCGACCAATGAGCGCATTCGGAGCGATACAATGAAGCAGCTATAAATTGAGACATTTTCGGGAAGAAGATCGCAGATAACAGTCCTCACTGAGCATCCTAACGACCTCACCAATACAGCTGTTTACAACTCGGTTGCAGCATGACTGAGTCCTTCGGGAGATTTGAAGACGATTCTGTGTAGGTACTACCTAGCAGCCCTCTGTGTCAGTCATAAATCGTAGACAACACAATACCCGCCCTACGGAACAGTCATACTAGCTCCATCAGGAATTTTCAACAACTCAGAATTGACTCTACAGAGCAGCTTCCCGAGAAGACGTTGTTCATGCTTCCTTGTCAACTGGATTTTTGCGCATATGTAATGCTATTCCTTCAGCACATTGTTTATGACAATATATTTTGAAATCAAGACTTCACAAACTATTATTTACGACGAGAACAATTCAAAACCTAAAATGATAGGTTGAAACTCCAATAACGAAAGGCGTTATTTCAACGACCGGCCATGAAGTCATGACTAGTGGTTGCAGCAGGAGTGAGGTAACTAGAAGCAGTGCCAATGAACGAGGTGTCAAGGGCAACGACGGTTTGCCATTGGTCAAATCAAACAGAATAGAGCCAAGGAACTGGGGAGAAACACATGGTGGAAAAGTATAGGGGCAAAACCGGATGAGAAGACCGGTTGACGAGAGGCATGATCCTTAGGCCTGACGAGTGGGACGAAGTGCATGGCGACGCGCAACGGGGCTGAGGGTGTGATGCTGCGCGGTGGGTCAAGTTTATTCAAGACAGGCCAACCCGGCACGTTCTGAGGGAATTTTGTCCACAAACAGGATTGGCGATAGAAATGACGGTCGGGCCGGCATTATGAGGGTGTCACGTGCGATATCTAGCGCCACAAGGGCTAGGGGCAGTGACTATACATCTACGTCGAGGCTCGTCGCGGGCCGGCATGGGCCTCGTTCAACCACTGATTGCGAGGAGCCTCAGTCAAGCAACTGGAACTGGGCAAGTGCTGTCCGACCTTTCGACGGTGGTCTACCGTGTCCATCGGCGCGGTATCATAGTCGAGGAGGGGAATACAAAGTTGTGATGCTCCATTGTAACCGCCGTGTATTGTTAAGAACCTTGTGCGGCATTTGGTGTGTGAAGCCAGAACAGTTTTCTTTATGTTTTACAAAGTTCCGATGACCCACCATCATAGTGTTTAATTAGTTCCTAAATACATCGTAAATCAGGGACGAATATTCACTATACATGCAATCAATTCAATAATACGCCTCCATGTCTTTCCCGTCACCTTATTCCCCTTGACCTGCCTTCACTATCAATTTACCATTATTATTCAAACATATTCCTTCACGTTTCAGTACACTTCGACGACAGAATTCATAAGTGAAGGAGGTTTAGAACAATGCGAATGGTCGGCAGTGAGTTGTGCCAGAATTTTAATACAGAAAGAAACCTAACAAAATTACCAATCTTCAAACTTATTGTACATTTTTTGATCAGATATACGAAAAATCCAAACACCGTCTTGTGTGGTAATAATTAAAAAAATTGTTGAAACAGCCTGTAATGAGGAAACCTAATGTGTATGATTAATTCAACTTTTTTGAGTATCTATGATCTTAAGGGAACCCTAAATTATCCACATCGTTTAATCAATCCCATAACTGTCCTTGGAGAACGCACAACTATTCCTTTGAGTAAACATTATTTTATTTAGGGATTGTCTTTTGGAGATCACATAAATATCTTCGGTATTTTCAATGAATCTCGCCTTTCCCTTCCCGTACCATTGCAGGTAAAATAATCTTGGCGTTTGAGGTTAGAAATGAAGTGCCCAAATGCTGCAAGTCAGGGTGGCTAACAGAAATGTGACCCCATTGAAGTGACGCAACTGAATTTCAATTCCATTGAACAATCCGACCAATGTATGAAATGTAAATACAATATTTTTTTTCGGTATATTTTCAATATATACTCCTACAAAATGTGTGTAACATGGTTCCTCGATGATTGAAGTGAGTCAATTTAGCAATAATCAATGAAAGTTGGGCGGAACCTTCATAAATCAGGATGATCAATGATGAAAGCTCTACGTAATGTTTAACATTGTTCAACTCTTTAACTCTAACTCCATTCCCTATTCTGATAACACGCAACTGTACAAAAAACTTTGCTGAAAATTTTATTGACTGGGATTCATAAACCCGGAAAACTTTACTTGAGTGAACTGCTTCAAGACGCTTTCTTCTCGTTTCTTAACAAACTCATAAACATTTTCATATAGATTGTGCGTCAAAACTTCCATATATTTTATATATGCGCATGTGCATAGACAAATAACTTAATATGAAAACGGTACGATTATGATTACTTTTAAATTTTTGAATAACACTGAGCAGACGAATTATATATTGTGCATTGCGGTTTGATCCTTGCATGAATCAAATTGATCAGGTAAATGATATTCTGAATATATTGTTTGTAATTACGTTATGAATACTACAAAAAATTCTATTTATTTGACATTCGAACTAACACGGACAATAACATGAACTCAAATTACATATATACATTCATATAT
>SDVV010020931.1:0-13225 GCA_016164225.1 Gammarus roeselii | reverse complement strand
ATATATAGTAAATTTGGTCTAATTAATATTCTATTTAAAGGGGCATTGATGATATTGTGTAATAGTGCAGTTCCGAGAAGTACACTCCAGTTTTTTTCTGTCATTAAATAGATTAATAAAGAAATAAAGGAAAGTCCAAATTCTTCTCCAAGGGAGCGATCCAATTTCCATAGTAAGCCAGACCGCTGGAGCCTTTGAACATCCCCTCTTCCAAGAAATGTTTAGTCGAGATCCCCTGCACGGTTTAATTGGCAGATGGTTCGCTGAACCATCGTTTGATCCCGCCTACCTCGGTATGAACAATGCGCAGACAACCTTGAAAGGCTGGACTTTAATTTCTCACAGCCCATGCAAGCGACTTGGAAAACGACATCGTTTTTCAAGTACACAGTTTATCTTACTTAGGTCACTTAATAACAAACGACCGGTGTGACAATGCTGGTATCTCTAACCAACTCCGGAAATTAAATGCGGTTGGCAATCAAATTATAAGGAAATTCAACTACGGCACGACAAATTCAAAAATACAGCTCTTCAAAACCTACTGCTACCCTACCTACTGTAACTCAATGTGGTGTAAATTTACGAGAGTCACTATCAGTTGACTGTCCTAAGGTAAAGAGTTAGAAAAAGTGCCTATAGCCTCCAGGAGCGTATCGTGAAATCTAATGTCCCTTCACTGAGGCCTTATGTATTATCTCCAATAACAAAGAGGTGGGACAGAATCCTGCTGGTGCAGGAAGATCCCGATATTTATATAAATAATGTTTGACATCTGTCTGCCTTTCCATGTTGGTGGCCCATTGAACGTACGTGAATGCCAGGCTGGGAGACGTCTCTGATAGTTAAGGCAAGTGGCTATGTGCTATTCTTCTCAAAAAGTGCACTTCACTATGCGGGAGAGGGACATACAAATGTATCCGGTCACGCTGGTCGCCAACTCAGCCTAGGCGATCTATGTCTAGTATTTCGTCACTACTTTGTCTTGTCTCCATGTATGTTCTTTTGCTGCGTAATTTGAATGTATTTCTGGGAATGTTGTGAAACTTGTTTTTGTGTAATCAATATTGTACCATCGAGTGCTTCAATAAAGTCTATTATTATTATCAATACTAATATTACTATTATTATTATAATCATTATTATTAGTAGTAGTATAATATTATTATTATTAATATTATTATTATCAATAATATTATTATTATGATTTAGTGTATTAATATATGAATTATTGAGGGAAATTATTTATGGATGAATTTTAATACGCATATTACGACTGGGATGAATTTTATCATCCTAAGCTTAAAATGGATTTGTGTAGCCTTATTTACCTCGTGCTTTTGGTTTTCAGCATTTGTTCAAATACGTAACACTAATGCATCTCAATTAGTATTGATGTATAGGTATTCTATCACCAGTGTATATTGGCCGGATAGTGATGAATAAAGAATTTAGCGATGATGCCCTATTCTGCCAACGAAGTATATACAAAAACTTCTATCCCTTCTCAAACACACGGTCTTAGGGGCACGCGGATACTAATGGGCATCCATTATTGTCAAGATATTTATCTGGTTCAATACCACAAGATTACTGAACAATATCATATCATTTTTTCATTACGTTTAACCAGAGATTGGAAAATCTTAATTTTATTTACCTTTGCAGACGATTCTAAGTGTTCTGTTTGCTATAATCTCTTTGATTGTAAAACATTTTCTAAATGTTTGACATGGCGTTTTTAACTTCTAGAGAAACATCATATAAAGGTGATTGCAGATTGGGAATGTAATCCAAGCCCCCATGCAATACGAATGAAACGGTATTAAAAACACATGGCTACGAATCACTAGCTCTGCAACCTTAGCTTCAGCAACAGCAGAGATGTTGCAGTCAGCCCACTGAAGTGCTGGTATTATTATTATGTCTTTTTCATAAGTTACACCCATTGTACCTCCTTCAGAGATAATATTAATCCGCATTCCCGTTCACTGGGTAGCAATTATTTATTATTTTCGTCAATGTGAGCTCGTCAGTGCCAAATAGTCATACCAATTACAGCATGGCTCCAAGGAGTAACGGGGTGAGGGCCTAAAGTGCATGATGGGAAGCATGACTAGTTACAGCATGGCTCCAAGGAGTGAGGGGTGAGGGCCTAAAGTGCATGTTGGGAAGCATGACTAGTTACAGCATGGTTCCAAGGAGTGAGTGGTGAGGGCCTAAAGTGCATGTTGGGAAGCATGACTAGTTACATCATGGCTCCAAGGAGTGACGGGGTGAGGGAGTAAAGTGCACGTTGGGAAGCATGACTAGTTACAGCATGGCTCCAAGGAGGGACGGGGTGAGGGAGCTGAGTGCATGTTGGGAAACACGACTAGTTACAAGTTACAGCATGGCTCCAAGGAGTGGATGGGTGTGGGAGTAGTGTACATGTTGGGAAGCACGACTAGTTACAATATGACTCCATTGAGTGACGGGGTGAGAGAAAAGTGCATGATGGGAAGCACGACAAGTTACTAGTTACAGCATGACTCCAAGAAGTGACGGGATGAAGGAGTAAATTGCAAGTTGGGAAGCACGGCTCCAAGGAGTGGCGGGGTAAGGGAGTAAAGTGCATGTTGGGAAGCACGACTAGTTACTAGTTACAGCATATCTCCAACGAGTGACGGGGTGAGGGAGAAAAGTGCATGTTGGAAAGCACGACTAGTTACAGCATGGCTCCAAGGAGTGGCGGGGTGAGGGAGTAAATTGCATGTTGGGAAGCACGACTAGTTACAACATTGCTCCACGGAGTGACGGGGTGAGGGAGTAAAGTGCATGTTGGGAAGCACGACTAGTTACTAGTTACATCATGGCTCCAAGGAGTGACGGGGTGAGGGAGTAAAGTGCATGTTGGGAAGAACGACTAGTTACTAGTTACAGCATGGCTCCATGGAGGGACGGGTGAGGGAGTAAAGTGCATGTTGGGAAGCACGACTAGTTTCTAGTTACAGCATGGCTCCAAGGAGTGACGGGGTGAGGGAGTAAATTGCATGTTGGGAAGCACGACTTGTTACTAGTTACAGCACGGCTCCAAGGAGTGGCGGGTTGAGGGAGTAAAGTGCATGTTGGGAAGCACGACTAGTTACTAGTTACAGCATGGCTCCAAGGAGTGACGGGGTGAGGGAGTAAATTGCATGATGGGAAGCACGACTAGTTACAGGTTGCAGCATGACTCCAAGGAGTGGGGGGGTGAGGGAGTAAAGTGCATGTTGGGAAGCACTACTAGTTACTAGTTACAGCATGGCTCCAATGAGTGATGGGGTGAGGGAGTAAAGTGCATGCTGGGAAGCACTTTTAGTTACTAGTTACAACATGAATCAAAGGAGTGACGGGGTGAGGGAGTAAAGTGCATGTTGGGAAGCACGACTAGTTACAGCATGGCTCCAAGGAGTGACGGGGTGAGGGAGTAAAGTGCATGTTGGGAAACTCGACTAGTTACTAGTTACAGCAGGGTTCCAAGCAGTGACGGGATGAGGGAGTAAAGTGAATTTTGGGAAGCCCGACAAGTCACTAGTTACAGCATGGCTCCAAGGTGTGATGGGGTGAGGGAGTAAAGTGCATGGGGAGCACGAATAGTTATAGCATGGCCATTAGGAGTGACGGGGTGAGGAAATAAAGTGTATGTCGGGAAGCATGACTAGTTACTAGTTGCAGCATGGTTCCAAGGAGTGACGGGTGAGGGAGTAAAGTGCATGTTGGGAAGCACGACTAGTTACAGCATAACTCTAAGGAGTGACGGGGTGAGAGAGTAAAGTGCATGATGGGAAGCACTACTAGTTACAGCAGGGTTCCAAGCAGTGACGGGGTGAGGGAGTAAAGTGCATGTTGGGAAGCACGACCAGTAACTAGTTACATCATTTCTCCAAGGAGTGACGGGGTGAGGGAGTTTAGTTCATGTTGGGAGCCACGACTTTAGAATGAACTGAATATTCCGTACGGTTCAGGTGGTTGATGTGTATAAATGAATAACCTTATTATTATCAAACTAGTAATCATGGTGCTACCAGCAATACTTCTTGACTTCCTCTGATCAGTAACAATCATAATTGAGGTTTAAATATTTCATCACATATTTAAAACATTTTCATAACGCGATGTTCACGGACATGAGGCAGTGCTGAACTTGTAGGCCGACATTCAGAATCTGTGTTTAGATATTTGTACAAAGTAAAGTAAAACGGATATTTTTCAGAATACGAATTAAAATGTGCTAACTAAAGTCTGCATTATAATATATTTCGTTAGCGGATGATTGCCTGCTCTATCAATTGTGAGGACTACAATGGTCACCATTCACTGCTTCTCCAACCAAGATAGGTGTACAATTGGTCTTATACCTCTTGACCCGTGCTTTTGTTCCACGAAATTGACCCTGTTAGAGATACTGAAATTGCAAGGCCAACTGTCATGCGCACGCCTGTACAATTTTCAGGCTGAAAGGGTTGCATGAATGGATTTTTGGTTTCAAGGAGATTCCAGTAATTGACGTTCACAGAGTAATTCAGCTGAGCCCCTCAAATTACCTGAGACAATTTTATTATTTGACTTTAAAATGTTGATCAATTCGACAAATCGGAGAACTTGGATACCTGACGTATTTTGAGGTAAGTTTCTTTCAAGCGGGCGTTTGGACGCCAGCTGAGAGAGGAAGATTTGAAGGACCAAATTGCTGATATGTTCCTCTCCACTGATCTTATGTGATTTTGGCGACGTTGAATTCCAGTACTGGAATTTAAAAAGGCAATCCATTGGAAACAATTTGCAATTCGATATCTTTCAGCATTTTGCTTAAAGAATATTTATATTAAAATTATTAAGTATTAGATTATTTCTAGGATTGAACTGGATGAGGGGTAGTGAATGGGAATAATATGTTTATGTAACACAGATGATGGAGTTTGGTGAGTGTGAAGCATATGGTGCGATTACATGTATCGTGCTCTTTTTAAAATAATGCATAAATGAATCGACTCTTCTACCTGCGTTCATCCCATCAGCAGCACTGTATCCTGTTATATCAGCGAAAAATCTTCAAAATACAAACGAATGGCCCGCCGCTGGAAGGGGTAATCAGCCTGGTCATTACTTTCGGAGCAGGACCCGCAGCTGGAAGATGCCAGTCAGCCTGGACATTAAGGGCAGAGCATGACCAGCCGCTGGAAGATGCCAGTCAGCCTGGACATTAAGTGCAGAGCATGACCAGCCGCTGGAAGATGCCAGTCAGCCTGGACATTGAGTGCAGATCAGGACCCGCAGCTGGAAGATGTCAGAAAGCCTGCACATTAAGCGCAGAGCAGGACCCGCAGCTGGAAGATGTCAGAAAGCCCGGACAAAAAGTGCAGAGCAGGACCGGCAGCTGGAAGATGTCAGTTAGCCTACACAGTAAGAGCAGAGCAGGACTCGAAGCTGGAAGATGTCAAAAAGCCTGGACATGAAGTGCAGAGCGTGACCATCAGCTGGAAGATGACAGAAAGCCTGGACATTAATTGAAGAGCAGGACCCGCAGCTGGAAGATGTCCAAAAGCCTGGACATTAAGTGCAGAGTAGGACCCGCAGCTGGAAGGATTCATTCGCTGATGCTCCATGGTTCGTTGATCTAAAAAAATACGTTTGATATCGAACAGCGACTCGAGGAACCCTATTTGCATAACTGTTCAGAGGAATATCATGTTTTAGGCCTAAAATAAATGCACTAAAGAAACAGAAAATATTTAACTCTGCATTTTCTAGCTAATATACCAATATCATGAGATGCTTATTATTAGCAACAGTTATTTGTAGGGGAACGTGAACACACTTTGACGGATTATTTTGACTATCAGCTCCAGAAGTTCGCTCCAGTCTGGTTACTGTCATCTACTTAGTACCCTGATAAAGTTACCTAATTAAATACTAGCTAACTCATCCAACGTCATGATATTGATTGCCGCGTTAATAAATCCCCGCAAAATAGCACAATAAACTGTTTAGATGCTTAGGATTCGGCATTCACTAAAAAGTAATCTGAGAAAGTCACTATTGAATTGAGTAATCGGTAAATTTTCATCGAAAATAAAAGGCTGTAACAAAAAATATTCCAGGCCAAGGATATTTTATGTTTTCATTCTCTTGGGTCATCCCTAATATCAGGAACCGCTGATTGGCCTTGGAAAACAACATTTTGTTATGGACGTAAAAAAAAGACGCCTGCGTCTGGGAAAAAGTTTAATCCAAACTTGGCAAAAAACAATTTAGGAGATGTGAATGGAACAAGAAGTTTGTAATGGTAGGAACGCGATGGATTGTCCTGATTTCTTCCCTCACGTTGTAATACCAACCAGTATGTGATGAAAAACATTTGGTGATGTCATACGTAACACTGCAATAACGTCCCAGCTGTCGATCCTCGGACTTCGTTGAAAATAGCCTGATACAAAAAGCTAACTTAAAATAATTTGTGACTTAAGAGTTTATGGATACTGTATGTTTGCATTAAATAAAACCGTAGTCCATATTAAAAAAAAATCGAATATTCTTCCATCTACAATAATTAACCTATGAACACATTTTTGTTTAGAAGGGGTTTTTGAATGGCACACCCGTTCACATGATAAAGCTTGGAACAGCAGTAGCCATGAATGTCTGAAAATTCCAGCATCGCGGGCTTCATCAGTCATTGAGAAGTCCAACAGCATCTTATTTCACCCTCTCGCTAACTAAAATAAAATAAAAAAGTTCAATCTGTTCAACTGAGACGAATTTAATGATTGGTTTGTTTTGCAAGCTTCCAATATCATAGAAATATATTTTAAATACAGATCATGCTCTATAATAATTCAATGAAGATGTTGTTGAGGGGCTCGATAGTGGGAAAGTCACCTTTGAAACTTTTAGGCACCTTAGCAAAGTCTTCGATTGCGTGAATCATGAGATTTTGGTTGCGAAATAACAGCATTATTGAGTTAGTTCTATTGACAAGTCTTGGATAAAAAGTTATCTTCTTGATAGAAAATACCTAATGAGTTGAAATAAAACAATCATATGTTAGTTCGCAAAGAATTGGGGACCGCAAGCGTCGGTCATTCTGCCTTTGCTCTTCCATATCCATACATTACACCTATTTGCGACAATCTATCTTTTTTTTGCAGATGATACTAAGGTTTATCCGACTAGAAATTTTTTAATGATACTTTGCCTAAAGTGAATAAATAACCAATTCAAACAATTCAAAAGTCGACATGAAGAAGGATATGATATTTTCCAGGATAATATTTTGGATTCCTAACACGCCGGCTGAATTTACAGGTCAACCGTCTGCATACGCAGCAAAAACGCTTTGTTTCGATGTAATATTTGACCAGTCATTTGACTGGAATGAGATTTGGAGCCAGGAAATTATATTCATGTGGCATATATACAAAGTTCGAAATTGTCTCACGACCCCTGCAAAAAGCCTTGTGTACTACTGCCTTACTCATATCTTTCTGCCTTTTTGTATAACGTGTATAGCTATACCTACACAACAAAACTAAGACCGATCATTCCTAGTCAAAAGGGTATCATTACAACATCATTAAATGCTAGTAGACGTAACCACGCGGGGCCTCACTTTTGTCGATGGAATATTCTCCCACTGCATCACGTCACGTGATCTCAATCTTTATTCGCTAGTGCAACGTCGAGTCAGAGGCGATATGCTTGAAGTGTGGAAGATTGTGTGGGGTAAGGAAAACGTCGACCGAACAAACCTTATCACTCCAGATGCGAACAGAGTGACAAGGAACAAGGGATTCAAAATCGTTGTGAAACGTTTCTCACTTGACACCACTCGCAATTTTTTCAACTATAGAGTGGTCGAAGAATGGACCAAACTTCCAACGGAGGTGAAAAACAGCAATACAATGAAAACGATTAAGCCGCTACTCGATGATTTCTATATAAATCGCCCATAAACAGTTAAGCCGTTCCATGTATTGATGTTATAGAAACAGAAATGGTACATGAAGCTCTCTTAGACATTCTACTTCAGAACTAATTCTCTTGCTATCAAAAGGCAATCTAGTTTCGGCCAATGGGCCTGTTGTTGTCTTCCAACACTTGTAAATACTTGCAAACATCAATAACTTTTCGTTCTTGTGTGTTCATAAGGCTTTGATTCAATAAATTTACATTTCTAACAATATTTGTTTACATCATAAATAACCTTATGTATATTCTTCGTAAAAATACGCATTGGCCGTGTCACCGTAACTCATCAACACGGTTCCAACCTAACACGTTTCAGAGCTTCTGAGACTTGTAACTCTATTTCTGTAGATATGAGGACTAGTGGCAGTAGTGACAGTATAGTGGCAGTAGTGGCAGTATAGTGACAGCAGTGGCAGTATAGTGGCAGTAGTGAAAGTATTGTGGCAGTAGTGGCAGTATAGTAGCAGTAGTGGCAGTAAAATAGCAGTAGTGGCAGTATAGTGGCAGTAGTGGCAGAAAAAGGAGTATAGTGGCAGAGTATAGTGGCAGTATAGCAACCATTAAACGTAAACTATAATTATTTCTACCATATGGAACCTGTAGGTGCAGGAATTCTTGAATTGTATTTTACTTTCGCTATACAAGTTATCTTGACAACAATTTGTGTTCCTCAGTTACATTCTATGGATACTTACACTCATGTCTTTCATGTTCATATATTCAAATTTCCAGTGATCTCGTTTACGTAGAAGCCAGATCAATTATTAGACCTAACTGTTATGACTCACTAAAATGTTATTTGTCCTGTCCACTTGTAACACGTCATGTTAACTGGGCTGTTAGTTTCGAAATTTGGCTATTGGTGTGCCTAACACTCAGTGAGTAATGTAATGGACACCTCCTATTCCCACTTTTGTGATTGAATGGGTAGTAAATTGCCTTGATAAAGTAGATGTATCTGGCTCCTTTTTACTTTACTTATTATCCGTGAAGCCATTAAACCAATGTTACAATCATATCTGCCTTGATGTATTGAGCAATGGAGAAGAATATAGAATATACTTAAATAACGTTGTATAGGTTTATTTACCCTTCGATCACAGTCAAAAGCTAATATTAAGTATATCTAAGTAGCTAATGGGTTTTTCAGAACAGATCACGCTGACGAAGACTTCGTTCATATCATCTGAGTATTTTGACATTTCTGTAATTTAACATGTCATTGAACCGAAATAAATTATAAATCGTTACATTCTTACAGAGAATGGACTATAATAACATTCAGGAGGATCATGATAACTCCTATTGCAGTGTAATGGACAATAATGGGAAAACTTCGAAAACCATCCGAAATATATGTAGGCAATGAATCTTGAAACAATTCATTTTTTTTTTTTTAATATTGGTTTTATTTAATGTGAATGAATCCATTCTGTCCTTGACGATCTGAAATTACGATGAATACTTAATATAGTGAAATGAAAATACAATTTTTTAATCCAACAAGATGAAATAAAGATTTGAAAACAAGTCCATTAAAACAAATTTGGTTTGGTTTGAGCAAATTGCAATCGATAATCTACCTGCAACATCATAATAGTATTTATGCTGAAAAACGTTCATGTCCCACGAATTGAGAATATAAACATCACAATTAAATAGCTACAGAAATGATCACATTGACATTCTTCACCTCACAAACTTGAAGCTCTTCTCACCTGATGAAACAATTTGTCGTGTTACATTGAAGACAGAATGAACGATTGACTGACTGGGAGCAATAGCCATCTTGAATAGTACTGACGAATAACTTTCGTCTACACATCTGTATTGTTTCGCTACAAAGATACCAACAGACAACAATCATTAGGAGACATCAATGCCGCCGTAACCATTAGCTTCTTCGATCTCATCAATTGATCATGCTTCGGAACGAATCCTCTATACCCTGTCATGTCATCATTGAGGGAGGACGGGGTACGAGCAAGATCGGCCAGCCACTATTGACAGTCACAACGACGGGAACTTCGAAGCGATGAGCAGAGAAGCAGACGTACAATGCGTAGAACATTTGTATGCTGAACACGTGCTAAGTAAGTTGCAAAAAAATTGTGCAAATTACTTCGCTGCAAAAAAATTTTTGCTGCATACACAGATCTGGAACAAAAGATACCTGAAGCAAATACATAATGGAACCAAGCTGTGTGTCAGGCACGTGTGCCAGCCTGACATTTGCTCTTGTTCTTCGTTATTATATAACTTTGGGAGAATTTATGGTAGTAACAATATGGAAGGAGTATCTAAATTCATATTCCTGCCCTAAAAAGTTATGTTCGATTAGGTTGGGGTAGGTCAGATTATATAAATTACCCATTTTGTGATTTTGAGTATTTTTTAGGGTAAACACGTGCCTGACATTGGTTCAGTACGTTTAGTGTTGCAGCACCTCCCTGACACACGAGACTAACATTGTGTTTAGAACCACCCTCATTAAATGCCTCATTATTCCCCGTGACTGTTTAAACCGTATAATATTAGAAAAACGTTTCAACTGTCCTTGGACCAACCCTTAAATCTTTGTCTCTACCGCAGGTGCTTTAGGTGGATCAAAGCTGATGTAGGAGGTTAAGGCTGTGAGAATAGTGCGATGGAGGGAGGGTCGTTTCACAAGCTCGGGTATTAAAGGTGACGGGGGTGTGGTTTGATGTTCGTAAGCAATTGGGGTTGACGCTGTTGGATAGCTGATATTAAGTGAACTTTGATAAGGGATTCGTGTTACGGTTGCATACAGAAACACATTTCAACGGCAAACTGAAAATTTGCCTTATGTCACTTTTATTTCCACACAGTCATAACGTTGAATCAACTTGAAGAACTCGATGCCTTATGCGATCACTTATATTCCCACGCTGTCATAACGTTGAATCAACTCAGATAACTTAATTACAATTGCAAAGGGAACAGTATTGGGAAATTTCGAGACTACAGCGAGTGCTTTGCAGGTGTTAGACGCCTAATGCTATTCAAAACACGTACCGTACGATGATTAATAATTTAGCAAAATCCCTTACGTATGGCTCATGCTTTATTCAAGGTCTGTCAAAATTCTGTGCTCTAATGCATGGATGAAGAATAAGTTGTTAACAAAACCCTGAAGATATCTTAACGCAAGTGGATCAACGGAGATGTAAAGGGGTTTCCTTACGAACATGATTTGGGAGATGCTCTATTGAATGGCCAAGGAAGTTAACCTACTTGGCAGATCAGCCAATTGTTCATTGAAAAAACACCCATAAATAAGTACCGGATTAACGCACACGCCCTCTCTGACATTTTCCCAGTCATGCAGTCAACATAAGATGCAACAAGCATCACATATCCGACTCAGTGTGACTACGTTGAGAGAAATAATTAAATTCTAAGCCTGGCTCAGATTCAACTTTTCGTAAGGAATCGTAAACAGAATGAGCGGCACGTTTCGTTTGGCACTGTCGGCGGCTTTGTCAGACCAAAAAACGGCTCAAATCTCAATGGGACCTATAATAAAGTACAAGCTTACATTTACATTACACTGTCAATAAATAATCATGTGTACGAAGATGCCGTATTCATAAGCCCAAAACTAAAATTGTGCCCTTTCAATTGTAATAAAATTTAATTCGTTCGGAAGTCAATACTTACAAAAAATCAAATAAGTGTTGTAAATCATCGAATAACAACATTTACAACTATTACCATGAGTGCTGCTGATTCACCTGCAATATGTGCTTCTATTTCACCATTTAGGCCTCCTGCTCATGGACCTACTGTAATCTGACTATCAACTCAGGATGGTTGAGTTTCCAGCTGGCCCAGCTGCATTGCCAATTTGTAATGTCTGTTGTGTGTTCGAGACCTAGCATACACAACACGGTCATGTGAGTAAGGAGACCAGGTACCTTCCACTTCTGTGATCAACTCCCACTAACCATCCTCCATCTTATATTCGTCAACGGCTGTTTACGACTATTAGCAGGATATTACTGACATGAATCTCCATGATAGTCAATGTATCTCAGGTGGCACAACACCTACCTTGACAATGTATCCCTGCTACCACGGAGTGCCATTGTTTTTCAGTTGTATTCACCTCATTTGGAGGGATCTTAATACATCAACTATTCCAACTTTCGGTTAAATTAATTCAACTCACATAATCAATAAATCTTGAAGTGCCCCTCAAAACGAACTGTGCATTTCTACACTCGCAATGCAAGTAATCTCTTCCGAGACCATTCATCACAGGCCAAGTAAATGAATACAAGCACAGGAAATGATTCCTTTCCCCTCCATGAATCACGGCTCGCAGGGTGACATATCAGCTATTGAATCATTGTTCACTGTCTCAGACCCTCGCAGGCGACGGTTTAGGAGCGCTATCTGGCGGCGGGGAGGACAAAGATGAAATTGCCTCGCAATGGACTCAGAACTGATCCTAGCATCTAGTTTAATGTTGCTGAAATGTGAAACTAATCAAACATCAGAGGCCTTTAGTTCTGATTTCGTTCATAAGCGGCAATTGGAATCCATTTCAATGTTAAATTATACCTTTTCATATATATGTGTTGAAGCATATCGTACACTATGTCAACAATTAAATCAAAAGATTTACACGTTAACGGAGGTTACATTTCCAATGTGTTTAGAGTTCAACGGTCCACAGGTATTCTCACGAACATGAAATGGTCAATTTTACAAAATTGTGATGTTTATACAGGCTTCACAATAGTTAGTATCGATATTTTGTATAGTACCGTCCGATTACCTCTGCACGATTGTATTAATCAATTTACATGTCAATGTTTTTATGATAAAAGCTCTGCTTATTCCACATAAATGGAATAAAGCCAGAAAAGGTACTCAGCAGGGATTCAGAGGTTAATTCTGCTTCCTCATCAATCTCCTAATTATTTTCAATAAAATCTCCGAATATCTCCGCCGGCATAATGAAAACACTTGAGGTATTTTTATTATGCGGTTGGAACTGGCTCACGGGTCGCTCACAACGGGTCTGTAGAGGCCAGGTGAGAAGTCAGTGGGCAACAGTTACATCTGACGTGCCATAGAGAAGTGTTCATGGTCCCCGCCTCTTCATAATAGACATGAATAGCTTCGACACTGGCATTCTCAGCAAGATATCCAAACTCAGTCTCACAAACTCTACCAGATATTAAAATATATTTATACATACATATAT
>SDVV010020930.1:0-13225 GCA_016164225.1 Gammarus roeselii | reverse complement strand
TACATATTTATTTGTATACCGTCCTCAATATGTCAACGAGACAATTCAATAATCGCTGACTGTGGTGGCAACATATGCAAGGCATTTTTACGATCCTCAGACGTTCTGGTACACTAACATATAATAGCCTCAGTCCACCCGTGAACGTCATCCACGGTGCAATCCTACAACTCCTCCTACTGGATCCACACCCAGCCTCTGTACACACCAAGCATTTATTCTGATTGTGAGGTAACGAAGTGTAATCACCCGACCAATATTTCTCTCAATAATGTGTGGCGGATGGGAAATGGACCTTATAATTTCCCCAAAAAATCATCAACGGAACGAGTGACTAATTAGATGTGTTATGACCCGTGAACTGGACTCGCGAACGATATTCGAAAAGCAATCCGTCTGAAAGTAATCCATCTTTAGTTATTGATGAATCATGGACTGGTAACTGGTGCTGGTGGAGTTAGGGTGTATTGATGCGTTTCTAGGCCAGGGGTAGGCCTTTATTGGGCTATGCAAAACGAGTAACAATTACGAACGCTGGCACTTCTCACGAAGTTGCGGAAGTCAGTGCAAGGAATTTTCCAAATTAGTTAGGGCACTCCACCCAAAGAAAGAATTATTTCCCCTCCCTATTGCAGGGGTGACGGGCGTTGACAACATGGTCATGGTTTGGTGCGAGCACTCTCAGGATATTGCTAACTGTTCGCGAGTGGGTTTTAAGCGTCATTTACAATATTCCAGTCGAAAAAGAAACGATCAGTATTACCAAGACTAAGGCCATTGTAACGACAAGGCGGTCCTGGAGAAGAGAGATTTATTGCATGTGATTGGCATTTACGGTTCTCAAATGTAAACCGAACGACCCGCATGGCATTAATTATAATGGCAACATTGCTAATGCTACCCCAAAATGCATTGTTTCGAAGCAGATCGTTATCGCAAAAGATTGCAAATGTATTCATAACGGCAGGGCCACGGTACGGAGCAGTAAAGTGGTGCATAAAGAAAATGCAATACTTTACTGCTCGCCCTTTGGCAGGTGCTAGCAGAATAAAAAAAACTCCGCCGCTAGATAATAATTACGCAGCTGAAAAACCTGGCAGCAAAGGTACAGCGGACCCTGACAACATGAGAATCTCCAAAGCAGAACCGCCTAAGATATGCATGGTGTCTTTTCTATGGAAGCAAACAGACCATGGATTCATCCGATATCACGCGTATAGCCAGGCTTGCCATAAAGCAAGGCAGTATAGAACTCACTTTTATCTGGATACTTTGTCGAAAGCATCGCCCGGCTTGCCATAAAGCAAGGCAGTATAGAACTCACTTTTATCTGGATACTTTGTCGAAAGCATCGCCCGGCTTGCCATAAAGCAAGGCAGTATAGAACTCACTTTTATCTGGATACTTTGTCGCAAGCATCGCCCGGCTTGCCATAAAGCAAGGCAGTATAGAACTCACTTTTATCTGGATACTTTGTCAAAAGCAACTCTATGAATAAGTCGTATGCTCGTTATGCATGGCCTCTCCCAAACCAAAAGTACCTATAACGTCAGAAGACGATGAACAAAGGGTTTCAAACAACTTAGAAGATAATAGACGTCGATGAAGTGATTGTCAATCCCATGAACGTACTTTATCATTGCTCAAACAGGAGGAAATTTGATAATTGACGCAATTTAAAACTAATTAAATTTTCATTGACGCAACAATTGCTTGTTTAAATTTCGTCCAACTTCTGGAGTAACCGTAAACCGGGCCAAGATTGTATTATATTCATTTGTTCAATCCCCTAATTTCATTCAGAAATGTGTAGAAAATCAACTTAGTCATTTTCTACTGTATGTCGTGTAAACGCAAGACATGTGATCAACTATTTTTAACAGCTTTGCGATTACAGCCCCCTTCTATCAAGGGCGTATTCAAAACTTGTGTTGAAATAAATGCATATTCCAGCTTACCGACACCATGCATTATGTAAATATTTTTCTGCACCTAGGAAAACCAACTGTTTCAAATTGTACTATTTTTCTTCGTGCACAATAATTTTGCATGGCTAAAATTTTGTGTGTAGGAGATCCACCTGTCTTATTTATGAAATAAATCCATACAAACTCTGCACATTCATGAGTTACACTTGTCTTACGGCCAGTATTGTGCATGCCTGCACATGACCAATTTATGTAAGCCAAATTGGTTCACTCAATCTGAATGTGTGTTCATTGCTTCTGCGTAAACGATAAACAACGTACTTGTATTGACCATACTTGACCTCTTGCACCCATCAATATCCTACCATCCAAGGGTTAGTGTCCAGAAGCTAATTTAAACGTTGATAAGCTATTATGATTTTCCAATCGTTTCTGATAAGAGTCCTAAGCTGCATCAAGACAAAGGTTGTCATAAGACTAATGCTTCTAAATTGAGTTTATGGAGGCGCCGTGTTGTGGAGGCCAATGAGCAGCTGCCCACTCTCTGTAAAAGTTTCGTGTCGAGAAAAACAGTGTACTCACTGCATACCAGCAAACAAATACAATTCCGGAATATAAAAGAGTCGGACAGTTGAAGTAGTTGTTCAAATAGAACAAAGCTTTTAGAACTAAACAAGAAACTTTGAAATTGGATTACAAAAGTTTCCTGTTGTAGTATCACTTTAAAATCTAACACGACAACCATTCCCTGCTGTATTGCAGTCAGCGGGTCAGTTTATTAAAATTTCATTCATTCTTTGGAAGGAAACAGTTACAATAATATTATTTCAGCCGAGTAATGAAACTGTAAACGCAATACACATAACATGTTCCAATATAATGCCATGGACCCATACAATTTTTTTTCGTGCTCTGATTCACCTATACGGTAAAAAAGCGTTTGCAAAATGTTGAATCACAAAACCGTTATAATACACTGTTCACAGAATCCACATGGAAAAATTACCGTTGAATATAGTTTAAATTAATTTTAATAATCAGGGGATCCTTGCATTTATTTGTAAACTTCGTATTTTTTTAAATTTTCTTGCATTGTCTTCCAAACGTGAACGCATTTTTTTAAAAGTTACCTCTACAGCAGATTTTTTTTCATTATATCGTTTGATTCCATTCGCGGGTTTTCACATAGGAGGCCGCCTCAGGTCCACGCGCCTCGCCAGAACAATGTTCACACAGGGCCCTACAGATCTGACATGTGCGGGGGGTGAGAGGAGGTGGGAACGACTGTGAAATCTATACTCTACATTTAATAGTGATGGTCTTCCATTCATGAATATGTATGACATCCATGTCCATCACAAGAAATCATTATGTGAATTTTAGAAGCTGATTTATTATAGCAAATTTGAAGCATTTTTAATTTTACGCTGGCGCACTTCATCGATAAGAAAGCTGAGAGGAGTGTCGACTCATGCCAACTGTAATGGTTTTTATAATCAAACATTTGTACGACCATATGAGCCGCCCTATCCCGGCCTCCTTCGCATATTTATTCGTCTAATATCAAAGACAGAATCATGACAGAATGCAAGATATTCGTCACGTCCATCAGATGACAGGCTTTACCCTTGGAATGAGTCTGGCGGAGAATGCCTCTCATTATTACTTGTGAAGTGACTGAAAAACTTAATCGCTGCGGGCGACCGAGCTCACGAAATGAATTAACTTTAGAAGATTCTCCGTTAGCACGCAACAAAATTTGCAAGATTTTCCAATCTAAACGTTATATTTGAGGAGAAATTCTAGTGACCATATCATTGTTGGCATTGTAGTGAATGGAAACACTTCAAAAACTGCGATAGAATCAGTGTCCGCCTTAGTTACGCAATATATTACGAGATGATCATAGAATATTTCGTCCAGATTATTCCAACCATGAATGTCACAAAATAACATTAGCAAATAAATATCTGATGTAATTACTTCATTTCTGATAGCATCCGATGAATGTACAGTGAAAAGTTTGTTCATTGTAAGGAGCAAGTAATACAGCGTGGGAGGCTGGAGGAAGGATTGAAGCCGTTGACTAACTGCTTCGCCCATCTGGTCACCGCATATTTTATGTAATGGAAATATTATTCGAAGAATAAAGATGCAAACGCATTCAGGAACGCTTGCTCAGCGCTCCTCTGAAGTTGAATACCCCTGAGGAACCAGTGACTCTGGGATATTAATAGACATAAAAAGCATCGGCCTTGTGAATGTTTTTCTCCTGGGATCGTTTCGAGCAGACTTGATTAAGGACAGCAGTCACCTCGCTTAAGGACGGGGAGAGTTGGAAGATCAAGGTTTGTTTGGTAATACTGAAGAAAGATATATTTTTCCGTAAACTTATGTAAACATTCATTGATTCGATGCTTGTGCTGTACGATATACAAAATCATTTTTTCACAACACTTGCGGATTTAAATTTTTGATCTATTGTTAATCCGCGCGTCACAACACAAATAAGTTTGCTCCATCGAAGCAAGCGTCTGTGGCAATGATCATCGCTCAATGTAGAAAAATGTATTGAA
Source organism: Gammarus roeselii (assembly GCA_016164225.1). Lineage (NCBI taxonomy): Eukaryota > Metazoa > Arthropoda > Malacostraca > Amphipoda > Gammaridae > Gammarus > Gammarus roeselii. The sequence continues at coordinate 8,721 of SDVV010020930.1, read as the reverse complement.
TGTACAAAATAATTTGGTAATTTCTATTGTGTACATTTATGGTGCAATATTGAAACATAGTGTGATAGAAAACACAGGAGTAGCGTCATTCACGGCCACACTAATTATTAGTTACGCTGTGACCACCTGTTTCAACGAAAAACATTATGTCGCGTTCGATATGTGTATGGATGACTCTCCAAATTGATCCGCAGGAAGAAAATGAGTGTAGGTCTCACTCAACCATTTATATTTTCAATTACAATACATTGCATTACTGTAACTCGATCAAGTTATTTTTCCCAGCGCTCCAATGAAAACTGGCGTGGGTTTGAGACATCGTCCTCCACGATGCAGGTTACCCGTTATATTATCCTGAAAGATAAGGGTAACAATTATTTACAAATTATCACTCTCAATCAAAACCAATTAACGCTGTCTCTATGCTTCACACCACGTTTACGACATTCATTAATATTAAAACTCCTCAACACTTCAACGCTGAGGAATATTTTGAAGAGTAGGTATTCTTTCATCCGGTTCACCCCCGTCATTTGGAAATGGAGTAGCCCAACAATACACTTGTTCTGAATAAGGAAATAGAATGATGAATTTTGACCCTACTCTAGTTAAGGAGCAGTTTCCTAGAGACGTTCACACTTCATCGCGATGTGTTTGAACTCCATCTCAACTCTAGTTGAGGAAAAGTTTCATCGCAGTGGTGTTCGGACGCTGGGAAGCAGGAGTGATATACAACACTGTTTCATCTCCCCGGTAGGAATACGAGCACGATGTTGATGGACGTACTAGGCTCGTAACACAGTGTGACTCTGCCTTCTATCCAGGGTTTTGTCTAGGCATGTATTACTTAGCGAATATTTGAATCACCTAACAATATACGAAGTATTATTATCGTATGGAAACTAATTTGACAATATTGCAACCTTAAAATGGCACCTAATTTCAGCATTCACAAGCGTTTGACGATGACCTGTCAATTCAAAGAAACAGTAAGTTTTAGTCACTGTGAAGAAATGATGAAGAGCAATGTTTGCTCCGTGTCAAAGTGGCCCCCGTCTGCCTACCAAGTGAAAAAGCCTCGAAAAAGCAGTTTGACCCCAAAAACTGATGCATGTGTACAGGTCGTAATGGAATATTTTCAAAATTGCAAAACATCCGTCTGCCACCCTACCAATGCCTTAGCTCTATCTTGTTACACGATCTGGCGTATTGCCATGGAAACAATTCACACCAGTACCTGGTTCTGTTTGGGCTGAGTATCACAGATCAATATAAGGAAAAGGGTTTCAAACTTGCCACAAAGGAATTGCAGCGTCTTGAGGAAACACCACACCGATTGGAACGATCGAGAATCGCAGACGGGGGCCTCTTTGACATGGAAGGAGGAATTAATCGTCAAAGCTGTAGCTATTGGTCAACCACCTGCCCATTTTGGGAGAAAGACTTCTGTCTGCATTCTGATGCGTGTTGGTGCAGTCATTCATTTGGGAAGATGGCGAAGTTGGTTCTTGTTTTTGAAGAAAACGTAATTGCTAATAAATACCAAAAGATGCTACACGAATATTTCTAGTCATAATTGATCCGAATAGACGTTGAAGAATACCTCATCTTCATTGAACATTGTGCCCCTCCTCATTTCACTCGAGCGATTGGCTCAAGATGACATTCGTCAACATAACGCCAACGTGCCGATGCCAGGAGAGAATCAGCATCGGAAAAATCTAACTTGGAACGCAGAATTTTAACAAAACTATTGTTCACTACGGAACTTTATTTCGGAATATTTAATCTCCTGTTTATAATACCAAGCAAAATGTCGTCATGAACGTGAGGGAATTTTGGAAAAATGGTCCTGATCACGTTGATTTGATATCAAAAGACATTATTATCCGAACATATGTCGAATCTGAGGGATTTTTCAGTATCATGTAATCAAAATGGTGCAGATAATTTCACACAAAAAACGTTGTGTCTTTTGTAATATCACGAAGGCAAGGAAAGAGAACATTTCATGTATAACAATGTTTTTACCGATTTTTGTTCATGTAGGCAGCAAAATTATAACAAAAAAATATACTGTTATACGGTCGGATAGGTGAATTTGTTTAATTTCATATATGAATACGATTTTGAAGATGTTTGTTCCTACGGTAGTCTATCTTGGCCGAACCATTTCGGTGAGGGCTGCGATACATGGAAGAAAATCCCGTTAACTGACATCAGCAATTGGCACATGCGTGCACCCATGTCCCGTACATTGTGATCACAGTACACACGGTACATTTTACGCTATACGTGACTTTTCGACGACACAGCCATCTGTGACTCATCTCTGGAGATAGTTTCGCAAGTCTTCCTTTTACTCCTCACAACCCATTCCTCTGCATCAGTAAATTAACAACCAACCCTCCTTCTCCAGTTCTCCACATCTCCCCTTACTAATCCCGAATGTGTCATGTATGCCCGACTTACATGGCTCTCAACAGGGTGGGGCCTCCTCGGTCTGCACGAGACGTAACATGATAAGGTAACGCGATTGTTCTCTGAAAGGATCGTAATTGAGCCAACACGACCGGGTTATATACATTAGCTGGCTCTGGGTCATCTTCAACATAACATGTTAGACTTACTCCTTCCCTATTTAGAATCGAAATATTATCGCAATAAAATATATTTTCAGCGTACGCGGGACAACCGCCAGAAACTCTCGCTCGCGGTGTTGACCCCACAAGAAATACAAAAGACTCTGTGAGGCAATAAGTTCAGAAGTCGCTAGTAAATATAGCAAATATATCTGGTCGTAAATTGTCCCTCGTTTATCGGCCAGCTGGCGTAGGCTGCAACAATTTTGAGCAAACTCTTGAAAGGGCAACGAATGGTTCGAGGGCGGGCAGTGGCCGAGTGGAAGGCAAGTTATGGTCGGAAAGAGAGGCGGTTCCGGAAAGTTAAAGAACTTGTTTTATTGGATAGGTTGAGCTTGGGTTGTTTCATTGAATGGCAATTGTTTCACTGGGGGAGACCTGAGCTCGTGCACGGCAAGCCAATGGTCGTGCACGAAACGAGATACAGAGTTGGTTGAGTTGATGAGATCATGGTTGAAAGAGGGAAGGAGATAACGGTTTCGTGAGGGGAGTAGATAATGGTTGTGTTGGGGGAGAAGATAATGTTTACGAATAACGCTAGGCATTGTTGAGAGAGAGGATGACGTTGGTCATGGACAGAATAAGTTATTGTTGGGAGTGTAGGAGACAATGGTGGCAAAACACAGTCCGTATTTATCGACCTATTTTCACTAAGCAACTGACTGAGCAGTAAAGAGAACTCACTACTTATTGAATTGTCATTGATAGTAACCCACTCTATAACTCAACCGATGACCCAGGGAAATACGACCATAAATAAAGAGCGGTAAGTTTAATGTTTGAGGAGTGGACGATTGAGGCAAGAGGGGCGAGTTGTATTAGTATAAGGAGAGAACAATAACGCAATCACAAATCTAAAACTTAATATAAGATCAAATACTTCTTTTAAAATTCAGTTTTAAATATTATAACATTAATTTACATTTGCTCTTATTTGATTCAATTGTCGTTTAATATTTTGAGTGCTCATTCTTTTCGTGTTATCATTCAGTTGAACTTAATATAAAAGCAGTCCAAAATACCGTGAGCAGTCCCTTGTGGAGCTTGCCACAGATGAAATCTATCTTGTAGGAGAAGTAGCTCAACACCTTGCAGATTTTAAGTTAAATTATCACAGGAGAGTACTTCTTCAAGCTTATCAACCAAAAAGGTTGTAGGCCATTTGATCAATTTTTCAATGTCCTCTACTGTGCGCGGCAAGTTAAACACGTTTGCTTCAGAGTCAGACTGAGTACTGACATACAAAAGACTAGAGGTTGTGCGGACACTCGCTCATGCCGCCTCTCCAAATCAGTGAAAATAATACAATCCTTTCTAATTGAGCGGTCCTTCAGCGGCTCCGACGGTGTTTGTATCAATTCAGGACACTGCAGGACAGCACCCATTATAAAGGTGAACATTGGTCTCAGATCAGTTGAAATAAAAAATGTATACATATTAAATTACTTTATAATATTCATATGTGATCACCATCTTCGTAGCAGGAAAAAAAAAGTTTGAGTTTGACTTATTAAGAACGCATTAGGTAGAGAGGTACTAATCCATCATTACCTGAACACGTGCAAATGGTCTATATGCCGTCATGATCAACTATGATTGTAACCAGATATTCATCTGTATCTCCAATCATTGATAATCTGCAGTAATGAACAAATTTCACCAATAATAATCGAAGAATCGGTTATAAATTGCTAACTTGTTTTTTGGACTAAAGTAATCAAAGCAACACACAGCAAACCAACTTATTCTCCTCACGGGCTATTTGAAGAACATGTTAATCTTGCGCACCTGAGGTGCTATTACAGTACAATATTGAAATGTATTCCGGCATAAACGAACAAAAAAGTCTGACTTATTTATATATATTTTTTCTCACTCTGAGATTAGGTATTTTCTCAGATCATTGAAACCGTCATTTGAGCTCGTGCTCGCCATTCCCATGGAGTGCAGGCTGATGTTTTTTTTATTGTTTTTCCGAAATCTGAAAGGCCTCCTAAAATACTTGCAAATTAATCCTGCCGTTTGTACAGGGATCTTCGGCATGTCAATGATGTCACCGACGAGTCATAAACTCATTTAAAAGGAGCATCATCAAATTCGGTCAAGAAGTGACTGACGTCATGTCCAATTGCATCCACTCCAAACATTCCCGATGTACTAAGCCCTAACCGTCATCCTCCATGGTGCTGTTCCTTCCTAAGCTGTCTTCGAACAATCGCCGTAGAAGCAATCTTCCACGATGGCTTTTTGATTGCTCTTACGCTCTTTGATTGCCCTCATGTGCTGTCTGGCTCGGGACCACGTGGTTCCTGAGTTGGTAAAGCGGTGGTACTAAATTCGAATGCACTCTTGTAAGACTGGGAGCATGCGGATGATAGCATTAGAAAGCGACGCATCAAGATACCTTGGTACTCCTGCAGGACAGGAATCGTGCGGTACCTGCTTTGGGAGAGTAACGGGGTAGGCTACTGTGACACTCCTGTCTTGTGGGACAGGGACCATATGCAATAAGTCTAAGGCCGAGCTTATTCTTTCTTCACAGCGCTGTCACTACAATCAAGTTGTACGGTATTATGGCGTTACCTCTTGTAATCCGCGATTCGTACGAAAAATTGTCGCTCCATCCCAATAAACAAAAATGTGTAGGACTTTTGGGAATTGCATTATCGATATGATTATATTTTATCGCATTAAAAAATAGATGTTTATAACGGGAATGTGATTTGGTTGCAATTGCGACCAATTGAGGCCCATCGTTAAACCACTCAACACCAAGTCGGTAAATCGATAAGCTTGCAATTGTTCCCCAAACCAGGACTCTGTAACGCCCATAATTTTCTTGTCATTCGGGAGCATGTTTGGTGTCAGCCAGTTTGGTTTGATTAGGCGCAGGGAAGGAATAGATTATTGGGTCATGGAAGGAGAATATTTGGTGGTCGTCGCTGCAACGAAGTCAAAATGGACGAGGATCGTTGGAGGAAACCGCCGATTTGTTATGGCAGCAGAAATCTGGTTGTCTTGATATCTCTACGAATGACAATTAAACATGGGTTGTCCAAATATTGAAGAAGGATACTTTTATTTACCTGAATGCGATATATCTGCATGGTGAAGAGTCTTTTCTGATTAGGATCTGCGTTGTGGCTCTCCCCAATGAAATCAGTAGTTACGGCTCGTCTTCTCCTTTTGACCCGATCAGTGTTTCGTTGCAATATGTTTATATTAAAATGGTTTGATTTGATTGTCGTGTAGAAAAGGGAGTTGCTTGACCGAGAACTGTACAGGGAGAATAATTGCTATCAACTCGACGTGCTTTTCGGTCCTTCATAAAATACCTCTCGAACTAGATAGTTAGTTCTGTCTCTTCATGTGGTGAGACAGAGCTCTATCATTTGAAGCAATGATATATGAGTCACATTACTTATCGGGCTTTGATATCACAGCGTCTTTGGAAGTCATCGTGAATTATTACCCTGCAGCAGGTCCCTGTTCCCATAGTTCATGATGCCCTACTGGCTCTGACCACCACAAGCAAATTGTTCAATGAGCTCTTTGGCAAGGCTGAATCAGAAAGCATTAGTTAACAACAGTAAAAAAATATAAAACTAGTAATAAGGCCCTCTTTTGAAGCCTCGGTGGTATGCTTCTTCTACATGCAAAAGACCAGCTTCCGTGATATCACGAAGATGGTCGTAAAAGGTGACTTGTGGAAAAACATGTGAAGACAGTCAGTAGTTCTCCCATCGCCACCTGCACCCCTGATCTCTTCAAAGTAGGTTCAGTTCCAGTCCGTCAAGATGCGGGAATATCGCTACCTGCACCGCAGCCTCTTGCAAGTCGGTACAGTTTCCTCCGTCAGGAAACGCTCCATACGTTACTGGCCCCCGGTCTCTCAGACTTCCGTTCTGTTCCTGTCCATAAAAATGAGTTCCAATCATTTTCTGCTCAACTCCAATTCCGGTTCCCAATATCTATCAAGCAACTGAGACGTTGAAAACTCAGACTATGGTCGTCTGCAGTCGTACTCGCCAGCGAAACGACTTTTCAGCATTATCGTTCGCCTCTCAATAACCAGAGCAGTCGAGCGAGGAGTGAGAAATCGCTCCACTGAAGACTGATTTCATCTCGTAGGCCCTCCATCTCTGAGCCGAGAGTGTTGCGATGAACGAAGTGGGCGGAGAGGGATGGGCTGGTGTGTCCATCACGAAAATAAAGGCAGAACAGAGGTCGGATGAACGGGGTTTATCAGAAAAAAATCAAATCAATCTACAGCAATTATCGTCAAGGAAGGATGAGTCTCCCAAGATACGTCGGGATGTAAACACTAAGAGATACAGGTCTTCCAGTCACAGTAAACGATCAAGCCTCAAATGAACATATTATTGACTTATCTATTCGTTGGCGTTCGCTTCATGCATACGATTAAGAAAATAAAAAGGAGAAGGTCCGGTTACGGTCATGCTTTCAGAAATTAAATACTTTATAATGTCTCAAAATTTATCAACACTATCGAACAAGAATTTCCTCTATAGGATGTGCCCTAATATTTTAATTTCCTCAATAGGGCACATCCTATTGAGGAAATTAAAATATTAGGGCACATCCTATCTATACTTTCTGTTCAAGTAGCTACCGTCGACAAGTTCCACACTAACCCATCGTGACTTTCGGGATCCAACCATGTCCTGTGAACGTCCTGTCATTATTCTATGTAAACAAGCACCATCTAAAAAAATATGATAAATAATTCTGCCGCAAGATCAGGAAGAAGATTCGCTATACTCTTCGAGAAGCAATTGAGTTTTCCCCGATTGAATAGCTATCCATTTTCAAATTCCCGATTCATGAGAGCCGACAGCCCCAGTGGAACAAAAGCAGCACCAGTCAAACACAGCAGCACCTGTCAAACTACGGCAGCACCAGTCAAACTTCAGCAGCACTAGTCCAACTAATGCAGCACCAGCCAAACTTCAGCAGCACCAGTCAAACTAATGCAGCACCAGTCAAACTAATGCAGCACCTGTCACACTTCAGCAGCACCAGACGAACTAATGCAGCACCAGCCAAACTTCAGCAGCACCAGCCAAACTAATGCAGCACCAGTCAAATTCAGCAGCACCAGTCGAACTAATGCAGCACCAGCCAAACTTCAGCAGCACCAGTCAAACTTCAGCAGCACCTGTCAAACTAATGCAGCACCAGTCAAACTTCAGTAGCACCAGTCGAACTAATGCAGCACCAGCCAAACATCAGCAGCACCAGTCAAACTAATGCAGCACCTGTCACACTTCAGCAGCACCAGACGAACTAATGCAGCACCAGACAAAATTCAGCAGCACCAGTCAAACTAATGCAGCACCAGTCAAACTTCAGCAGCACCAGTCAAACTGATGCAGCACCAGTCAAACTTCAGCAGCACCAGACGAACTATAGGTCACCAACATATTTGTTTTTTTAAGATGGTGAACGAAATAAGTTAACCGAATCCAATCAAGACTGGAAAAACGACTATATGATAAAGGTAGACAAGTCGCAAAAACACTAGTGAAATGACCACTAGCTAGATGTTGTGTTACTAAGATTTTGAATCTCTTTTTTACGACTGTTATTATATTTTATGCATGCGTGAGGCAAAGAAAGACAGGTTATTGAATTCACACCCAAATAATAAAAAATGTTGCCAAACTATGATTGTGAATCCTAGTCAGAGACATGTACAGCTAATAATCTCTGTATGTGACGTATGAAGCTTTGACAGATCGTAACTTTCTTAAAAACTATTAAACCTTTTGTTTCATTAGATAACAGATGATAATAAATTGTATTGTTACAGATACAGACACTAGGCCGCATCCCCCAGAAAGGGGGGTGGCCGACGGCAAGGCGCACCTCACACCCTCACACGCTCACACTCACACAACTTAGCCCTTTTGTGCTAAAGGGTCCGGCCGGTAGCCCCTCAACTTGCACTCTGGGTCCCTAATGCACCGAGGAACCGTCGTCAGCAGCAGGGCCCGACAGTTTTCACTGGTTTACCCCCGCCGCGTCATAATGGCCGGGCCCCCCCCACCCACGACCA
>SDVV010020929.1:0-13225 GCA_016164225.1 Gammarus roeselii | reverse complement strand
AACTAAAAAACTAGAACAACTAAAACAACGAAAACAACTAAAACAACTATAACAACTAAACAAAAAAAAACAAAAAAAAAACTAACACAACTAAAACACTTAAAACAACTGAAACATCTAAAATAATTACAACACATAAAACACAATATCAACTAAACACCTAAATCACCTGAAACACCTATAACACCTAAAACAACTAAAACAACTATAACAAATAAAACAACTTAAACAACTAAACAACTAGAACAACTAAAACAACTAAAACAACTACAACAACTAAATCACATAAAACAACTATAATAATATAACAAGTAAAACAAGTGAAACAAGTATAACAACTGAAACAACAAAAACAACTATAACAACTAAAACAACTAAAGCAACTAAAAACACCTACAACAACTAACGCTAATAACAACCGAACCACCTAAAGCAACTAAAACACCTAAACAATTAACACATCTAAAACACCTACAACAACTAAAACACCTAAACAACTATAACACCTAAAACACCTATAACAACTAAAAAACTAAAACAAATAAAACAAATAAAACACCTAAACAACTACAACGACTAAAACAACTAAAACAACTGAAACAACTAAACAACTAATAAAATAAACAACCAAAACAACTATGACAACTAAAATAACTATAACAACTAAAACAACTAGATCAACTAAAACAATTAAAACAACTAAACAACTAAAACAGCTTAAACAACTAAAACAACTATAACAACTTCAACAACTATAACAGCTAAAACAACTAAAACACCTAAAACACCTACAACACCTAAATCAACTAAACACCTGAAACAACTAAAACAACTAAAACAACTAAAACAACTACAACAACTAAAACAACTACAACAACTGAAACAACTAAAACAACTGAAACAACTACAACAACTAAATCACATAAAACAGCAATAACAAGTATAACAAGTAAAACAAGTAAAACAAGTAAAACAACTATAACAACAAAAACAACTATAACAACTAAAACAACTAAAACAACTTTAATAACTATAACAACCAAAACAACTAGAACAAGTAAAACAACTAAAACAAGTATAACAAGTATAACAAGTAAAACAAGCAGAAAAAGTAAAACAAGTAGAACAAGTAGAACAAGTAAAACAAGTAAAACAAGTAAAACAAGTAAAACAAGTAGAACAAGTATAACAAGTATAACAAGTTAAACAAGTAGAACAAGTAAAACAGGTAAAACAAGTATAATAAGTAAAACAAGTAACACAAGTTAAACAAGTAGAACAAGTAAAACAAGTAAAACAAGTAAAACAAGTAAAACAACAAAAAAACAACCAAACAACTACAACAAAAAAACAACTAAAACAACAACAACAACTAAAACAACTAAACACAAAGAACAACTAAAATACCTATAACAACTAAAACACATGTAACAACTAAAACACTTAAAACATTTAGACACCTAAAACAACTAAAACACCGAAAACAACTAAAACACCTATAACGACGAAACCCCTACAACAACTAAAACACCTGAATCAACTGAAAACACCTATAACAACTAAACACCCAAAACAACTAAATCACCTAAACAACTAAAACACCAAAACACATATAACACCGATAACACCTAAAACAACTTAAACAACTAAAACAATTAAAAACACATAAACACCTTGAACCCCACTAACACCTATAACACCTTGAACACCTGAAACACCTATAACAACTAAAACACCTAAACAACTAAACACCTAAAACAACTATAAACACCTAAAACAACTAAAACACCTAAAACAATTAAACACCTAAACAACTAAAAAAACTAAAACACTTAAAACAACTAAAACACATTAACAACTAAAACAACCAAAATAACTATAACACCTAAAACAAATATAACCACTAAAACAAATAAAACAACTAAAACAACTAGAGCAACTAAAACACATATAACAACTAAAACAAATAAAACAACATAACACCTACACCAACTACACAACTAGAACAACTAAAACAAATAAAACACATAAAAAAACTAAACAACTAAAACTACTAAAACTACTAAAACAACCAAAACAACTGAAACAACTATTCAACAAAAACAACTAAAACCACTAAAACAACTAAAATAACTAAAACAGCTAGATCAACTATAACAATTAAAGCAACTAAAACAACTAAAACAGCTAGATCAACTAAAACAATTAAAACAACTAAAACAACTAAAACAATTAAACAACTGAAACACCTAAACAACTAAAACAACTAAAACACTTAAAACAACTAAAACACCTAAACTACTAAAACACATAAAACACCTACAACATCTAAGACACCAACACAACTAAAACACCTCAACCAACTACAACACCTTAAACACATAAAACACCTGAAACACTTACAACACAAGTAACAACTATAACACCCAAAACCCCTTGAATACCTGGAACACCTAAAACACCTAGAACAATTATAACACCTATAACAACTTAAACACCTAAACAACTAAAACACCTAAAACAACTAAACACCTAAAACAACTGAAACACCTAAACAATTAAAACAACTAAAACTCCTAAAATAACTATACCACCTTAACAACTATAAAAACTAAAATAACTAAAACACACATAACAACTAAAACGAATATAACAACTAAAAAAATAAAACAACTAAAACAACTAAAGCAACTAACACACATATAACAACTAAAAAAACTAAAACAACTAAAACACCTATAACAACTACACAACTAGAAAAACTAAAACAAATAAAACACATAAAACAACTGAAACAACTAAAACAACTAAAACAACTGAAACAACTGAAACAATTAAACAACAAAAACAACTAAAACAACCAACAACTAAAACAACTAAAATAACTAAAACAACTAAAACAACTAGATCAACTAAAACAATTAAAACAACTAAAACAACTAAAACAACTAGAACAACTAAAACAACTAGAACAACTAGAACAACTTAAATAACTAAAACAACTATAACACATAAAACAACTAAAACACCTAATACACCTACAACACCTACAACAACTAAACACCTGAAACAACTAAAACAACTAAAACAACTAAACAATCAAAACAACTACAACAACTAAAGCAACTAAAACAACTATAACAACTAAAACAACCCAAATAACTGAAACAACTAAATCACATAAAACAACAATAACAAGTAAATCAAGTAAAACAAGTATAACAAGTAAAACAAGTAAAACAAGTAAAACAAGTACAACAAGTAAAACAACTAAAACAACTAAAACAACTATAACAACTAAAACAACTAGAACAACTAAAACAACTTAAATAACTAGAACAAACAAAACAAATAAACAAGTAAAACAAGTAAAACAAGTATAACAAGTAAAACAAGTAAAACAAGTGGAACAACAAAAAACAACTATAACAACTAAAAACAACTAAAACAACTAAAACAACTAAAACAACTAAAACAACTAAACAACTAAACACCTAAAACAACTAAAACACCTTTAACAACTAAAACATCTGTAACAACTAAAACACCTAAAACAACTAAACACCTAAAACAACTAAAACACCTATAACAACTAAAACACCTAATAAACAACTAAACACACAAAACAACGAATACACCTGAATCAACTGTAAACACCCATAACAACTTAACACCTAAAACAACTAAAACACCTAAACAACTAAAACACCAAACACCTACAACACCTAAAACACCTATAACACCTAAACAACTTAAACAACTAAAAAAACTATAAACACCTAAACACCTAAAACCCCTATAACACCTAAAACACCTAGAACACCTAAAACACCTGGAACAACTATAACACCTATAACAACTAAAACACCTAAAACAACTATAACAACAATAACAACTAAAACAACTAAAACAATTAAACAACTAGAACAACTAAAACAACTAAAACAATGAAAACAACTAAAACAACTAAAACAACTAAAACAACTAAAAGAACTATAACAACTATAACAACTATAACAACTAAAACATATAAAACAATGAAAACTCTAAACAACTTGAACACTTAAAACAACTGAAACATCTAAAACAATTACAACACATATAACACCATATCAAATAAACACCTAAATCACCTGAAACACCTATAACACCTATAACACCTAAAACAACTGTAACACCTAAAACAACTAAAACACCTATAACACCTACCACAATTAAATCAACTAAACACCATAAACAATTAAAACAACTAAAACAACTAAAACAACTAAAACAACTTAAACAACTAAAACAACTAAACAACTAAAACAACTAGAACAACTAAAACAACTAAAACAACTAAAACAACTAAAACAACTACAACAACTAATCACATAAAACAACAATAACAAGAATAACAAGTAAAACAAGTGAAACAAGTATAACAACTAAACAACAAAAACAACTATAACAACCAAAACAACTAAAGCAACTAAAACACATACAACAACTAAACGCTTATAACAACTAAACCACCTAAAGCAACTAAAACACCTAAACAACTAACACATCTAAAACACCTACAACTAAAACACCTGAAACAACTAAACACCTAAAACACCTATACCAACTAAAAATCTAAAACAACAAAACAACTACAACACATAAAACAACTACAACAACTAGAACAACTAAAACAACGGAAACAACTAAACAACTAATAAACTAAACAACCAAAACAACTAAAACAACTAAAATAACTATAACAACTAAACAACTAGATCAACTAAAACAATTAAAACAACTAAACAACTAAAACAGCTTAAACAACTAAAACAACTATAACAACTACAACAACTATAACAGCTAAAACAACTAAAACACCTAAAACACCTACAACACCTAAATCAACTAAACACCTGAAACAACTAAAACAACTAAAACAACTAAAACAACTAAAACAACTAAAACAACTAGAACAACTAAAACAACTAAAACAACTAAAACAACTGAAACAACTAAAACAACTAAAACAACTACAACATCTAAATCACATAAAACAGCAATAACAAGTATAACAAGTAAAACAAGTATAACAAGTGAAACAACTATAACAACATAAACAACTATAACAACTAATACAACTAAAACAACTTTAATAACTAAAACAACCAAAACAACTAAACAAGTAGAACAAGTAAAAATAACAACTAAACAAATAAAACAAATAAAAACCTAAAACAACTAGAACACTTAAAACAACTGAAACATCTAAAGCAATTACAACACATAAAACACAATATCAACTAAACACCTAAATCACCTGAAACACCTATAACACCTAAAACACCTGAAACAACTATAAAACATAAAACAACAAAAACACCTATAACAACTACAACAACTAAAACAACTAAAACACCAACAACACCTACAGCAACTACAACACCTAAAACACCTATAACATCTAAAAGAACTAAACACCTAAACCAACTAAAACACATGAAACACCTAAAACACCTGGAACACCTAAAACACGTAAAACACCTGGAAAACTCCTTAATTACCTATAGCACCTACAACACCTACAACACCTAAAACACCTAGAAAACAACTAAACAACTAAACACCTTTAACAACTACAACACCTAAACAACTAAAACATCTGAAACACCTAAAAACAACTATAACAACTATAACAACTAAAACAACTACAACAACTAAATCACATAAACAAATATAATAAGTATAACAAGTAAAACAAGTGAAACAAGTATAACAACTGAAAAAAAAACTATAACAACTAAAACAACTAAAGCAACTCAAAACACCTACAACAACTAAACGCTTATAACAACCGAACCACCTAAAGCAACTAAAACACCTAAACAATTAACACATCTAAAACACCTACAACAACTAAACACCTAAAACACCTATAACAACTAAACAATAAAAACAACTAAAACAAATGAAACACCTAAAACAACTACAACAACTAAAACCACTAAAACAACTGAAACAACAAAACAACTAATAAACTAAACAACCAAAACAACTAAAACAACTAAAATAACTATAAAAATTAAAACAACTAGATCAACTAAAACAGTTAAAACAACTAAACATCTAAAACAGCTTAAACAACTAAAACAACTATAACAACTACAACAACTATAACATCTAAAACAACTAAAACACCTAAAACACCTACAAAACCTAAATCAACTAACACCTGAAACAACAAAAACAACTAAAACAACTAAAACAACTATAACAACTAAAACAACTACAACAACTGAAACAAGTAAAACAACTAAAACAACTATAACAACAAAACCACATAAAACAGCAATAACAAGTATAACAAGTAAAACAAGTAAAACAAGTAAAAAAAGTAAAACAACTATAACAACAAAAAAAAAAAAACTAAAACAACTAAAACAACTTTAATAACTAAAACAACCAAAACAACTAGAACAAGTAGAACAACTAAAACAAGTAAAACAAGTATTACAAGTAAAACAAGCAAAACAAGTAAAACAAGTAGAACAAGTAAACAAGTAAAACAAGTAAAACAAGTAAAACAAGTAATGCAAGTATAACAAGTAAAACAAGTAGAACAAGTAAAACAAGTAAAACAAGTAAACAAGTAAAACAAGTGAAACAAGTAGAACAAGTAGAACAAGTAGAACAAGTAGAACAAGTAGAACAAGTAAAACAAGTAAAACAAGTAAAACAACATAAAACAACCAAAACAACTACAAAAAAAAAACTAAAACAAAAACAACTAAAACAACTAAACACCTATAACAACTAAAACACCTATAACAACTAAAACACATGTAACAACTAAAACACCTAAAACATTTAGACACCTGAAACAACTAAAACACCTAAAAAACTAAAACACCTATGACGACGAAACACCTACAACAACTAAAACACCTGAATCAACTGAAAACACCTATAACAACTAAACACCCAAAACAACTAAATCACCTAAACAACTAAAACACCAAAACACCTATAACACCAATAACACCTAAAACAACTTAAACAACTAAAACAATTAAGAACACATAAACACCTAAAACCCCAATAACACCTAAAACACCTAAAAACACCTAGAACAATTATAACACCTATAACAACTAAAACACCTAAACAACTAGAACACCTAAAACAACTATAAACACCTAAAACAACTAAACACCTAAAACAACTGAAACACCTAAACAACTAAAACAACTAAAACACCTAAAACAACTGAAACACCAAAACAACTAAAACACATAAAACACCTACAACACCTGAGACACCTACACAAAT
This sequence comes from Gammarus roeselii, assembly GCA_016164225.1. NCBI lineage: Eukaryota > Metazoa > Arthropoda > Malacostraca > Amphipoda > Gammaridae > Gammarus > Gammarus roeselii. The sequence goes on along the minus strand of SDVV010020929.1, from coordinate 5,914 downwards.
AAAACACCTCAACCAACTACAACACCTTAAACACCTAAAACACCTGAAACACCTACAACACAAGTAACACCTATAACACCCAAAACACCTCGAATACATGGAACACCTACAACACCTAGAAGAATTATAACACCGAAAACAACTAAAACACCTAAACAACTAAAACACCTAAAACAACTAAACACCTAAACAACTGAAACACCTAAACAACTATAACAACTAAAACACCTAAAACAACTAAAACACATTAACAACTAAAACAACTAAAATAACTATAACACTTATAACACCTAAAACAAATATAACCACTATAACAAATAAAACAACTAAAACAACTGAAGCAACTAAAACACATATAACAACTAAAACAAATAAAACAACTAAAACCCCTATACCAACTACACAATTAGAACAACTAAAACGAATAAAACACCTAAAACAACTAAAACAACTAAAACTACTAAAACAACTAAAACAACTGAAACAACTATTCATCAAAAAACAACTAAAACAACTAAAACAACTAAACAACTATAACAACTAAATAACTAAATCAGCTAGATCAACTAAAACAATTAAAACAACTAAAACAACTAAAACAGCTAGATCAACTAAAACAATTAAAACAAATAAAACAACTATAACAATTAAAACAACTGAAACACCTAAACAACTAAAACAACTAAAACACCTAATACAACTAAAACACCTAAACTACTAAAACACATAAAACACCTAGAACAACTGAGACACCTACACAACTAAAACACCTCAACCAACTACAACACCTTAAACACCTAAAACACCTGAAACACTCACAACACAAGTAACACCTATAACACCCAAAACACCTTAAATTCCTGGAACACCTATAACACCTAGAACAATTATAACACCTAAAACAACTATAACACCTAAACAACTAAAACACCTAAAACAACTAAACACCTAACAACTGAAACACCTAAACAACTAAAACAACTAAAACACATAAAACAACTAAACACCTTAACAACTAAAACAACTAAAATAACTAAAACACCTATAACAACTACACTACTAGAACAATTAAAACAAATAAAACACCTAAAACAACTATAACAACTAAAACAACTAGAACAACTAAAACAACTGAAACAACTAACAACAAAAACAACTAAAACAACTAAAACAACTAAAACAACTATAATAACTAAAACAACTAGAACAACTAGATCAACTAAAACAATTAAAACAACAAAAACAAATAAAACAACTAAAACAACTGTAACAACTAAAACAACTAGAACAACTAGAACAACTAGAACACCTACAACAACTAAAACCCCTAAAACACCTACAACACCTACAACTAAACACCTGCAACAATTAAAACAACTAAAACAACTAAAACAACTAAACAATCAAAACAACTACAACAACTAAAACAACTAGAACAACTAAAAAAACTATAACAACTAAAACAACTAAAACAACTAAAACACCTTTAACAACTAAAACACCTGTAACAACTAAAACACCTAAAACAACTAAACACCACAAACAACTAAAACTCCTATAACAACTAAAACACCTATAAACAACTAACACCTAAAACAACTAAAACACCTGAATCAACTGTAAAAACCCTTAACAACTAAACGCCTAAAACAACTAAAACTCCTAAACAACTAAAACACCAAAACACCTATAACACCTATAACACCTATAACACCTAAAACAACTTAAACAACTAAATCAACTATAAACACATGAACACCTAAAACCCCTATAATACCTAAAACACCTAGAACAACTATAACACCTATAACAACTGAAACACATAAAACAACTAAACCACCTAAAACAACAATAAACACCTTTAACAGCGGAAACCCCTAGTGCAACTAAAACACATAAAACAACTAAAACAACTAAAAGACCGACAACAACTAAAACACCTAAAACAACTATAACACATAGAACACCTAAAACACCTAAGTCACCTAAACAACTAAAACACCTAAACCAACTATAACACATAAAACACCTATAACACGTGAAACACCTACAACACCTATAACACCTATATTACCTAAAACACCTAAAATACCTGGAACACATAAAAAAAACTATAACACCTAAAACACCTATAACAACTACAACACCTATAAACAACTAAAACACCCATAACACATAAAACCACTAAACAACTACAACACCTAAAACAACTAAAACAACTAGAACAACTAGAACATCTAAAACCCATAAAACAACTAGAACAACTAAAACAACTAAAAAAATTGAACAACTAAAACAACTAAAACAACCTAACAACTAGAACAACTTGAACACTTAAAACAATTATAATACATACAACAACTAAAACACCTGAAACACCTTAATCACCTGAAACAACTAAACAACTGAGACACCTTAAACACCTAAAACACATATAACACCTAAAACACGTATAACAACTGAAACACCTAGAACAACTAAAACACATAAAACAACTAAAACACCTAAACAACTAAAACACCTAGAACAACTCCAACACTTGAAACAATTAAAACAACTAAAACAACTGTAACAACTAAACAACAAAATAACCTGAAAAAACTGAAACAACAAAACAACTATAACAACTAAAACAACTAGAACAACAAAAACAACTACACCACCTATAACAACTAAAACAACTAAAACACCTAAAACAATTAGAACACATAAACAACTATAACACCTAGATCAACTGAAACATCTGTAACAACTAAAACAACTATAACAACTAAAACAACTTGAACAACTTAAACAACTAAAACAACTAAAACATTTAAAACAACTAAAACAACTAAAACAACTACAACCACTAAAACAACTAAAATAACTAAAACCACTATAACACCCATTAAACCTCAACAACTAAAACACCTAAATACCTAGAGCACTGGAAGATAACAATAAAACCTATAAAAACTATAACACCTTAAACAACTATAACAACTAGAAACAACTAAAACACCTATAACAACTAGAACAACTAAAACAAGTAAAACAAATTTAACAACTATAACAACTAAAACAACCAAATCAACTAAAATAACTATAACAACTGAAAAAACTAAAACAACTAGAACACCTATAACACCTGAAACACCTAAAACACCTACAAACACATTAAACAACTGAAACAACTATAACAACTAAAACAACTAAAAAAACTATAACACCTAAAACAACTAAACAACTGAAACAACTACAACACCTATAACAACTAGATCAACTAAAACAACCAAACAACTATAACAACTAAAACACCTAAAACAACTACAACAACTAAAATATTTAAACCAACTATAACAACTAAAACAACTCTAACAACCAAAACAACTATAACAACTAAAACAACTGAAACAACTATAACAAGTAGATTAACTGAAATAACTAAAACAACTAAAACAACTAAAACAACTATAACAACTAAATCACCTAAAACAACTTAAAACGACTATAACACCTACAACAACTAAAACAGCTAAAAAACAACTAAAACAAATAAAACAACTGAAACAACTATAACAACTATAACACATAAACCAACTAAAACACCTAAAAATATAAAACAACTATAACATCTAGAACAACTAATCACCTAAAACAACAAAGAACAATTAAAACACCTATAACAACTATAACAAGTAAAGCAAGTACAACAAGTAAAACACGTATAACAAGTAAAACAACTGAAACAACTAAAACAACTAAAAAACTATAACAAATAAAACAACTAAAACAACTAAAACAACTAAACAACTAGAACAACTAAACAACTAAAACAACTAAAACAACTAAACAACTAAAACACTAAAACATCTATAAGAACTAAAACAACTACAACAACAAAAACAACTATAACACCTAAAACACCTAAAACAACTAAAACACCTAAACAACTATAACACCTACAACAACTAAAACACCTATAACAACTAAAAAACCTATAACAACTATAACACCTAGAACAACTACAACACCTAAAAACACTATAACACATGCAACAACTAAACTAGCTATAACAACTAAAACACCTAAAACAAACAAAACACCTAAAACAACTGAAACACCTAGAACAACTAAACACATGAAGCAACTAAAACACCTAAAACAACTGTAACAACTAAAACACCCAAACAACTAAAAAACCTATAACAACTAGAACACCTAAAACACCTAAAACAACTATAACGACGAAACACTTCAACCAACTAAAACAAACAAAACACCTTAAACACCTGAAACGCCTAAACACATATAACACCTATAACACCTAAAACAAATAAAACAACTAGAACAACTAAAACAATTATAACACCTGAAACAACTAGACACCTTAACAATTAAAACACCAATGACAACTAGAACACCTAAAACAACTAAAACAACTGAAACGCCTACAACAACTAAAAACACCTACAACAACTGAAACACCTGAAACACCAAAAGCAACTAAAACATCTATAACATCTAAGACAACTACAAACAACTAAAACAACCACAACAACTAAGACAACTATAACAACTAAAACAACTAGAACAACTGAAACAACTATAACAACTAAAACAACTACAACAACTAGAACAACTAAAACAAACAAAACACCTATAAAACCTACAACAACTAAAACACCTAAACACCTAGAACACATAAAACAACTATAACACCTAAAACAACTATAACAACTAAAACAACTAAAACGCCTATAACAACTAAAACAAGTAAAACAAGTACAACAAATATAACAACTAGAACAACTAAAACAACCAAATCAACTGAAATAACTATAACAACAATAACAACTAAGACAACTAGAACACCTATAACACCTGAAACACCTAAAACACCTACAAACAACTATAACAACTAAAACAACTAGAACAACTAAACAACTAAAACAACTAGGAGGGCTGAGATGTCAACTGGGTTAACTACACAAATTTCGCCGGATCTGAAGATTTATAGGCAAAATACGTTAAGGGCTTACATGAGAGTTCTCCAACAAGATTTAGTCTAACCCAGAAAAAAAGAGCTTGGCTTAAGTACTTGACTTAATCTTCCGCGAGCCAATCGTGTCCTAAGACCATAGCACGCACAACTGGGTTAACTGCAGGCCGTTCAACTCAGCTTTAATTCACGTAATGTGTGCTGATATTCGATCACGGGCTTCTGGACGCGCCTTCCTCTTTTCAGTTTGATAGAAAGATGAATAATTTTCAGAATGTTGTGAATCATGTCGTGAATCATTTATAACAACTGACATTTCTTACAGTTATCAATGTTATAATATTGTCTCGATCAAAGCGTATCCAAATATAACGAACTAGAAATATTTCTTGAACCATGCCACCTACACGAAATTAAATTAATCGATTCAATGAAAAGTGCGTGCATCGAGTGAATCACACTTCAGATATTGCTGATACTTCCCACATCGCATCAGTTTTCAGCTGCAGGTAGCAACATCATGAGGTAAGTCATCTTAAGAGAGTGTTTAATATATGGCAGGCACTAAACACCGAATAACAATTTGCAAACTAAAGAAAAGTGGATGACGTCCGTCTACCTTCAATGTTCTTGACCGTCCACCCTATTTGCGTTTACCTCTTGTTTTTGTATCTCACATCACTGCTAATAGTTCATGCATTCAGCGATAACTAATGAGGTAAATATAAGTTATTGCTATATTCCATGCATTACATGTCAATGACTTATAAACAAATACAAGTTCTTAAGTTAATGTATGTACATAGTGAATAACACCTTTGATGTGAATGAATGAATCAGCTGTATTGCACCACTAAGATAGGTGACGTTACCAGCATGCATTCGTTTAGTTCCATTGAACTGGTGAAGTCAAATTCTCGCTAGCAAGAC
>SDVV010020928.1:0-13225 GCA_016164225.1 Gammarus roeselii | reverse complement strand
GTCCTATCATTCCCTCAATACCTAGGCCACATTGATGCCTTAATTAAGCTCCGTCCTATCATTCGCACAATACCTAAGCCACATTGATGCCTTAAGTAAGCTCCGTCCTATCATTCCCTCAATACCTAAGCCACGTTGATGCCTTAAGTAGGCCCCGTCCTATCATTCCCTCAATACCTAAGCCACGTTGATGCCTTAAGTAGGCCCCGTCCTATCATTCCCTAACATCGAGTGACATACTTTCGGCCTAATGCCAGACACTGTCCCAGTAAGTTCCGTGCAACGGCCTGTACCGTAGGGCCTGACCTAACAGCTCGTCCAGGTCTGAACCGTAGAGCCAGACCTAACAGCTCGTCCAGGCCTGTACCGTAGAGCCTGACTTAACAGCTCGTACAGGCCTGTACCGTAGAGCCTGACCTAACTGCTCGTTCACACATGTACTGTAGTGCCTGACCAAACAGCTCGTCCAGGCCTGTACAGAAGAGCCAGACCTAACAGCTCGTCCAGGTCTGTACCGTAGACCTGACTTAACAGCTCGTCCAGTCCTGTACCGAAGAGCCTGACCTAACAGCTCGATCAGGCCTGTACCGTAAAGCCTGACCTAACAGCTCAATCAGGCCTGTACCCTAGAGCCTGACCTTACAGCTCGTCCAGGTCTGTAACGTAGAGCCTGACCTTACAGCTCGTCCAGGCCTGTACTGTAGAGCCTGACCTAACAGCTCGATCAGGCCTGTACCCTGGAGCCTGACCTTACAGCTCGTCCAGGCCTGTAACGTAGAGCCTGACCTTACAGCTCGTCCAGGCCTGTACCCTAGAGCCTGACCTTACAGCTCGTCCAGGCCTGTAACGTAGAGGCTGACCTTACAGCCCGTCCAGGCCTGTAACGTAGAGCCTTACCTAACAGCTTGTCTAGGCCTGTACCGTAGAGCCGGATCTAACCGCTCGTCCAGGCCTGTACTATAGAGCTTGACCTAACAGCCTGTCCAGGCCTGTAACGTAGAGGCTGACCTAACAGCTCGTCCAGGCCTATACCGTAAAGCCTGACCTTACAGCTCGTCCACATCAGAGTAACAATGCTGTAGCTAGATACTGTAGCTAGATACAGCAGAATACTGTAGCTAGATACAGCAGGATACTGTAGCTAGATACAGCAGGATACTGTAGCTAGATACAGCAGGATACTGTAGCTAGATACAGCAGGATACTGTAGCTAGATACAGCAAGATACTGTAGCTAGATACAGCAAGATACTGTAGCTAGATACAGCAGGATACTGTAGCTAGATACAGCAGGATACTGTAGCTAGATATAGCAGGATACTGTAGCTAGATACAGCAGGATACTGTAGCTAGATACAGCAGGATACTGTAGCTAGATACAGCAGGATACTGTAGCTAGATACAGCAGGATACTGTAGCTAGATATAGCAGGATACTGTAGCAGGATACTGTAGCAGGATACTGTAGCTAGATATAACAGGATACTGTAGCAGGATACTGTTGCTAGCAGAGGTGTAACTAGCATCGCTAAAAAAACGGCGCTTTTTAGCGCCGCTAAAACTTGCGGCGCTATATAGGGCCGCTATTTTTTTCTAGCGGAACCACAAACGCCGCTATATTTTGAAATCACTAGCGAAATCGCCAGCACCGCTAGTGGTGATTTCGCTATGGCTAAAACGACGGGTTCAGAACGCGTTCGAACGCGAAGTGAGAACATCAATATATTCTCTTGAATGATACCGGTATGAAACGTGTTTGAACGCGGTGTAGTTCGACCGTTGCCCACTCGTTGCACGTTGCCATGTGGCTGCAGATGCGCATCAGTCAACAAGTGTCACTCGTGGTGTGAGGTAAAAATGTGTTCATAGTGCTTTGAGCCATGAATTTGACAGCAAAAATATCTATGCAGGACGTAGATTGATGTGCAGTTAGGAATTCGACTCATAAAACAACTGCTTGCGCCAGCGGCGCTATTTGAGTAAACCACTAGCGGTAATGCCGCTACATATTTTCACTATTAACGGTAGCGGCTGCGGCGCTGGTTTTTATCAGTAGTGCTTAAAGCTCCAGTAGCCAGATTCTGTATACCATAGCTGGTCACATTGTCCGATTACAATGTACGGGTTTCAGGTGATGTGCTCGGACAAATTATTTAAGAGATGTATCTAGATAGAGAAATTTGTCCACCACTTCACCCATCCTAGAGTCGCGTAATAAATAACATGGCAGAGTCTGTTCTCCCAGTTAGCCAGGCGTCTCCGACTGAATACTTTTTTATTATTTTCATCAGAAAAGGACTGAAAGAATTGGACAAAGTATTGTAGGTGTGCGATGTCACGACTTTTTGTTTCAGTCTTCGCGTAGCGGCCCGTGGCGGAGAGTAGCGGGATAGTGAAGGTCAGGACCACTAGAGGGCACTGTTGAAACGACCTTCCCATCTTAATAGCAGACATGTTATGTGCTAGGAAGATATGTGAGGATGCATAGTAACTAAACAAAATGCACATTCCGGCGTTGTGCGCGTTCAGTTTTTCCAGAAAACTTAGGAATGAAAAAGCTGAATTTTAATGACGGACATGCGTGCTATCAATTGTTTTTAAGCCCTCAAATAATAGTGAATAGTTTGATTGAATAATATAGCAGTCATATGAATGTATAAAAGCTGTCACATTGTTAGGTATGACCGCCGTGGCCGAGTGAACAGCACACCCGCCAGCCTCCATTACTGCCTCTTGTGGGTTCAAGCCTCGGAAATACATTATTAAATGAAAACAGTAAGCTTTTGGTAGCATGAGGGCATTTTATATTTCCCCTCTCACATTTCAGTTATTTTATTTTGTAATAGGGGACAATATCTGAGGTAATTCACTGCTAATAGGCTTAATTGATTTGAAATATGCACATCATTTGATATAATGTTTCACTTATACCAAACTAAAATTCGAATTTAACCTGTCTCTTGCGGTGCAATATTCTGATATGACTACACATGAATTTATTACTTTTTAGTTATAGGCTTATTGTCTCCTCAAAGCAATCGATTACTACCAAATGTAATTAATTACTTTTTAGTTTATAGGCTTATTGCCATCTCAATGTAATCGATTACTTTTAGTTACAATGTAATTTATTACTTTTTTGTTATAGGCTTATTGTCTCCCCATTCTTCTGTCAAAAAATTCCATCAGAAATGTATATTTATTTCAATGGCAGGGCTTCACTTGATCACCTCCCATCAATTATCCTGTTCCATTCTGCTCGAGGAGATTAATTTACCGACTTTGAAAACCGAGCATTCAATTTTCGAACGATGTTCTGCAAAATTGTCTGCTCTCCAACGAGCTTTGTTGGCTCATCAATCAGTCCGAGAATGTCACACTTCATGAACTTTCAAGGTCAAATGCATCCTTCAAGGTCAAACACACCCTTCAAGGTCGAACGCATCCTTCTTTTCTTTTATTCAAGGTAACGATTTGTTGGAAGAATATTTTATATACTCTTGGACTGAATGAAAAATGTATGGCCTTCACTGTATCCACGACCAATCGCTGCTGGGTTGTAACAGACACGTAGCTGGATTCTGGTTACCATTAAAATAAGCTCATCCAATCCAGACAATCCTCATCGACATAATAACATAAGAATTAAACAATATTCTGTGAATAACTGAAGCACATTATTACACCTCCAAAACAGTCATCCTATTTGGATTTATGCCTTCAAACTCGTAGTGAAACACTTCGGGACACTTTGAACCCTTCGGGACACTTTGAACACTTTGTGACACTTTGAACACTTCGAGACATTTTGAACACTTCGTGACAATTTGAACACTTTGTGACACGAACACTTTGTGACACGAACACTTTGTGACACTTTGAACACTCTGTGACACGAACACTTTGTGACACGAACACTTTGTGACACTTTGAACACTCTGTGACACTATGAACACTTCGTGACACTTTGAACACTTTGGGACACTCCGAAAACTTCGTGTCAGTTTGAACACTTCGTGACACTTTGAACACTGTAACACTTTGAACACTTCGTGAAACTTTGAACCCTTCGTGACACTTTGAACACTTTGTGTCACTTTGAAACCTTCGTGACCCTTTGAACACTTTGTGACACTATGAACACTTCGTGACCCTTTGAACACTTCGTGACATTTTGAACACTTCATAGCACTTTGAACACTTCTTGTCACTTTGAACACTTCGTGACACTTAGAACACTTTGTGACACTTTGAACACCCTGTGAAACAATGAACACTTCGTGACACTTTGAACACTTTGGGACACATCGAAAACTTCGTGTCATTTTGAACACTTCGTGACACTTTGAACACTTTGTAACACTTTGAACACTTCGTGAAACTTTGAACCCTTCGTGACACTTTGAACACTTCGTCACACTTTGATCACTTCGTGACCCTTTGAACACTTCGTGGCCCTTTGAACACTTCGTGACACTTTGAACACTTCGTGACACTTTGAACACCTTGTGACACTTTGAACACTTCGTGAGAATTTGAACACTTCATGACAATTTGAACCTTCGTGACACTTTGAACACTTTGTGACACTTTGTACACTTCGCGACACTATGAACACTTCGTGACACTTTGAACACTTCGTGACACGTTGAACACTTTGGAACACTTCGAAAACTTCGTGTCACTTTGAACACTTCGTGCCACTTTGAACACTTTGTGACACTTTGAGCACTCTGTGACACTATGAACACTTTGAACACTTTGGGACACTTCGAAAACTTTGTGTCACTTTGAACACTTCGTGACCCTTTGAACACTTCGTAACCATTTAAACACTTCGTGACCTTTTGAACACTCCGTGACCCTTTGAACACTTCATTAGCCTTTGAACACTTCGTGACACTTTGAACACTTCGTGACCCTTTGAACACTTCGTACCACTGTAAACACTTCGTGACCCTTTGAATACTTCGTTGTCTATGAACACTTCGTGACACTTTGAACACTTTGGGACACTTCGAAACCTTCGTGTCACTTTGAACACTTCGCGACACTTTGTAACACTCTGAACACTTCATGACACTTTGAACCCTTCATGACACTTTGAACAGTTTGTGACACTATGAGCACTTCGTGACACTTAGAACACTTCGTGACACTTTGAACACTTAGTGACACTTTGTGACACTTTGAACCCTTCGTGACTCCTTGGACAATTCGTGATCCAATGGACACTTCGTGACTCTTGAACACTACGTGACCCTCTGAACACTTCGAGACACTTTGAACACTATGTGACACTATGAACACTTCGTGACACTTTGCACACTTTGGAACACTTCAAAAACTTCGTGTCATTTGGAACACTTCGTGACACTTTGAACACTTTGTAACACTTTGAACACTTCGTGAAACTTTGAACCATTCGTGACACTCTGAACACTTCGTGACACTTTGAACACTTCGTGACACTTTGAACACTTTGTGACACTTTGAACATTCTGTGACGCTATGAACACTTCGTGACACTTTGAACACTTTGTGACACTTTGGACACTTTGTGACACTTTGAAAACTTCGTGCCACTGTGAACACTACTTCGTGACCCTTTGAACACTTTGTGACACTTCGAACACTCCGTGAGACTTTGAACACTTCGTGACATTTTGAACACTTCATGACACTTTGATTACTTTGTGACACTTTGAACACTTCGTGACACTATGAACACTTCGTGGCACTTTGAACACTTCGTGACCCTTTGAACACTTCATAACACTTTGAACACTTTGTGACACTTTGAACCCTCTGTGACACTATGAACACTCCGTTACACTTTGAACACTTTGGGACACTTCGAAAACTTCGTGTCACTTTGAACACTTCGTGACCCTTTGAACACTTCGTGATCCTATGAACACTTCGTGACCCTATGAACACTTCGTGACACTTTGAACACTTTGTGACCCTTTGAACACTTTGTGACCATTTGAACACTTCGTGACCCTCTGAACACTTCGTGACCGTTTGAACACTTCGTGACACTTTGAATACTTCGTGACCGTTTGAACACTTCGTGACACTTTCAACACTTCGTACCAATGTCAACACTTCGTGACCTTTTGAACACTTCGTGGCTCTTTGAATACTTCGTGACCCTTTAAACAATTCGTGACACTTTGAACACTTCGTGTCACTTTGAACACTTCGTGACCCTTTAAACACTTCGTGACACTTTGAACATTTCGTACCACTGTGAACACTTCGTGACCTTTTGAACACTTTGTTGTCTGTGAACACTTTGTGACACTTTGAACACTTTGGGCCACTTCGAAAACTTCGTGTCACTTTGGACACTTCGCGACACTTTGAACACTTTGTAACACTTTGAACACTTCGTGTCACTTTGAACACTTCGTGACACTTTGAACACTTTGTGACACTCAGGAAACTTTGTGACACTTTGAACACTTTGTGACCCTTTGAACACTTGTGACCATTTGAACAATCCGTGACCCTCTGAACACTTCGTGACCGTTTGAACACTTCGTGACACTTTGAATACTTCGTACCACTGTGAACACTTCGTGACCGCTTGAACACTTCGTGACACTTTGAACACTTCGTGTCACTTAGAACACTTCGTGAGACTTTGAACACTTCGTGACACTTTAAACACTTTGTGACACTTTGAATACTTCGTGACCCTTTGAACTTTTCGTGACTCTTTGAACACTTCGTGACCCCTTCAACACTTCGTGATCCTATGAACACTTCGTGACCCTTTGAACACTTCGGGACCCTCTGAACACTTCGTGACACCTTGAACACTTCGTGACACTTTGAACACTTCGTACCACTATGAACACTTAGTGATCCTTTGAACACTTCGTGACCCTTTGAACACTTCATGACCCTTTTTGCACTTCATGACACTTTGAACACTTCGTGACCCTTTGAACACTTCGTGACAATTTGAACCCATCGTACCACTGTGAACACTTCGTGACCCTATGAACACTTCATGACCTTTTCACACGCATATCCGGCAACTACTAACTTCAAACAGTTCCCAGCTCCACCCCTGCGCCAAACACAGAGCTTGGCGCCAATGCTGTACTGCCCGCCCAAGGGTGTGAGGTTGCTACGGATGGCATCATCCTCAGATGCGCCAAGACACATTACATGTCTCTGCATGGATGACTGCATAACAGTTTTAGCCCCAGACAGCACTCGCATAACAGTTTGAACCCCAGACAGCACTTGCATAACAGTTTGAGCCCCAGACAGCACTCGCATCGCAGTTTGAGCCACAGACAGCACTCACATCACGGTTTGAGCTCCAAACAGTACTCATATCACAGTTTGAGCTCCTAACAGCACTGCATCCTAGTCTGAGCCCTAGACACCACTCGTATCCAGATTTGAACCCCAGAAAACACTAGTATGTCGTGGCATGAATGATTGCGTCCCAATTTGAGCCCCAGACAGCACTCGCATCAAAATCTGAGTCCCAGAAAGCACTAGTATGCCGTGGCATGGATCACTGTATCCCAGTTTGAGCATAATGAAGCACTCGTACGCCGTGAAATGAACAACTGCATCCCAGTTTTAGCCCAGGCAGCACTCTCGTTTCAATTTGAGAGTCAAACAGTGTTCGCTTCTGGTTTGAGCCCCAAATACCACTCGCATTCCAATTTGAGCCTCAGACGACAATCGCATTCTAGTTTGAGCGATGGGCAGCACTTGAGTCCCGGTTTGGACCCCAAGAAGCATTTGCCTCTCCGTTTGTGCTTCAATAAGCAGTTTGTGGCCATTGCAATCGCATCACTGTTTCAGCCATCACTCGCAGACCAATTCGAGCATCAGATGGCAATCACAACCCCAGTTTGAGCCCCACACTGCACTCGTACACCGCTGCATGGATATCATTCCCGTTCCGCCCCACGCAACGCTCAGTATGGGGTCCCTAAATTTGACCTTCGGCTGGCTCACATCCGCATCATCCTCGGCCTGAAGGAGTCGCTTGGAGACGTTTTTACAGCAATACCTTCCCCCCACTCTGCCCCCACCCAAAGTCATCCCAACCCTCCCGTATCCCCGTGGAACGTGTCATGCTATCGAAGAACTTCATAGAACCACGCTGATTTCAACACCCGAGAAATACCCATCCTCAACCCGGGCGGAGAATATGAATACCTAGATTATTATTTCAAATATTTCGTATGAAGTAATGGTGGCATTAAAGCTTGTTTCTTGATTTACCTATGCAAAGATCATAGACAAACTAGCCGTACCAGTCAGAAAATACTCTGGGAGAGACTATTGAGTTCGACCACTCATGTTGATCGGCCTTTAAGATGGTCTTGAAGAGAAGGGTTCGCCCACAAGGAAGCGAGCACTGGAGCGCGACCGACCTTCTAACCTGCCCTCGACCCTGGCCGACGATGGGATAATTGTTGGTGTCAGCGTCACGTCGATAGTCGGGGGTTCGATGCACGTCGCATTCTTACCTTCATTTACAGGCGCAGGTGAGGTGAATACAAAAGCGAATACCCGCATCCGTGCTTGGTAGGAGAAACTGTATAAGTTGCCGGAGCTGGCTTGTCGCTTAGACACCATTAATATAGATTGTCCTTTGGGATACTGACTTCATTAGATTCCATACATATCAACTGACAGATTTTTCATGCCTTCAACACTCACTACTTTTTTTGAAGGGTTAACTCAAAGTGGCAATCAAAATGTTGAAGAGCATTTGAAGGAACAATGTGAATTTATGTATTGCAAATTCGATAACTGACTGCCACTGACGTTCGTTGATCGATGAAATATCCTTAAGATCAGAGATGATTGAACAGTATTCCAGGAATGTGCATAGGGATATTGTCTGATAAGAACCCAACTTGAGATAATTCCTAATCACCTTGATAGCTCAAGTGTGAATGCACGGCTGTCCTTGACAAGATTGGTAAGCAAATAATGAAAGACGTGAAGGCCATCTGATAATGATTCGCAATAATACTGTTTGTGATTATCTCAAAGATCCAGCAGGTCGACTACGATATCATCGGATAGTACACTGCTAGACAAAAAAACTTAGGTTGAAGAAGGTGTAGAGAATTTGTAACGTTGACTTGTTTGTGGAATTAATGTTTCAGACAGTTCATGTCGGTGTACTTAGTGGTTAGAAATACCCTCAACTACTGTATATCTTTGTATAAACTCAATTACTCAGCATGGGGTTCAGACAGTTCATGTGTTTCAGACAGTTCATGTCGGTGTACTTAGTGGTTAGAAATACCCTCAACTACTGTATATCTTTGTATAAACTCAATTACTCAGCATGGGGTTCAGACAGTTCATGTGTTTCAGACAGTTCATGTCGGTGTACTTAGTGGTTAGAAATACCCTCAACTACTGTATACCTTTGTATAAACTCAATTACTCAGCATGGGGTTCAGACAGTTCATGTGTTTCAGACAGTTCATGTCGGTGTACTTAGTGGTTAGAAATACGCTCAACTACTGTATACCTTTGTATAAACTCAATTACTCAGCATGGGGTTCAGACAGTTCATGTGTTTCAGACAGTTCATGTCGGTGTACTTAGTGGTTAGAAATACGCTCAACTACTGTATACCTTTGTATAAACTCAATTACTCAGCATGGGGTTCCAAAGAGACGCAAGTTCAAGGAGCGCCATCTCTTTAAGAACTGCCGCGCTTCCATGCCGCCTCGGGCAGCTGGTTCTCAACAACAACGATGCGAACCATTGATTCACTCAGACAAATTTACTTTCTGTGTCTCGGTTTTGGGATAACTTCAAAGCACAGCTGTGCATCATACAACAATATATGCATCACATTGATGCATAATTGGTTGACGGATGATGTTAGGTAGAGCATCAAATTCTCCCAAGTCGAGTGCTCGACAGATGTTTTTTTTATGTGTTCTCCTCTTTTTCTTTGTTTCTCAGCAGAAACCGTCATGACCTTGCTACACACGTGTATCTGTAGCAGTTAAACGGGTGCTCCAAGACCGCTACACTTTAGGAGGAGAGGTCTCGTTTATCCAAAGCTATGGCCATTCCCAATGGACGATAAATTTGAACAAGAACGGTTTCATCGCTTCCGGAGGAGCGAATTAATTTAAGCGTAACATTTTAAGGCAATACGGGGGGGGGGGGATTTATTGCTTGTAATTGGTTTCCATCCAGCAGCCTAGCTTCCTGACCTTCTACCTCTTTCCTTCTTTCTGGCTTTATCATAAATACTTTATATGCCTTCATCGTAACCAATAGCACGTACGTCGCTGATCTATGAAGGCATCCCTCAGTTTGGTCTCTAATCTATAAAGGGCTTCCACAGTTCAGTCTGATCTATGAAGGCTTCCCACAGTTTAGTCTCATATATAAAGGGCTTCCACAGTTCAGTCTGATCTATGAAGGCTTCCCACAGTTCAGTCTCTCTTCTAGAAAGGGCTTCCACAGTCCATTCTGATCTATGGAGCTTCCCACTGTTCAGTCTTTTGTCTCTAAAGAGCTTCCGCAGTTCAGTCTGATCTACGAAAGCTTCCCACAGTTCAGTCACTCATCTATAAAGGGCTTCCGCGGTTCAGTCTGATCTACGATGGCTTCCCACAGTTGAGTCTCTCATCTACAACTGGCGTTCACAGTACAGTCTGATCTATGAAGGCTTCCCACAGTTCAGTCTCTCATCCATAAAGGCTTCCACAGTTCAGTCTGATCTATGAAGGGCTTCCACAGTTTGGTCTCTCATTTATAAAGGGCTTCCACAGTTCAGTCTGATCTATGAAGGGCTTCCACAGTTTGGTCTCTCATTTATAAAGGGCTTCCACAGTTCTGTCTCTGATCCATGAAGAGTTCCCGCAGTTCGGTCTCCAATCTGTCTAGAGTTCCGACAGTTCAGTCTCTGATCTGTCGGAAGTTCTATCAGTTCTGTCTTTGATCTATAAAGGATTCGTACTGTTCAGTCTCTGATCTATAAAGGGTTCCCACAGTTCAGCCTCTGATCTACAAAGGGTTCCCACAGTTCAGCCTCTGATCTACAAAGGGTTCCCACAGTTCACTCTCTAATCTATAAACGTGTATCCGCAGTTCAGGCTTTAATTTATTAACGATATTTATTTGTGAAACCCTGATAATTAAATTCGCTTACAAAACTAAGATTTTATTTATAAACACATCATGCTAATAAATAAATAACCTCCAGGATGAGGAAACTTTCACATGGACCAAAGTTTTACAACACAACAGGGTAAGGTCGGATATGAACACACTGAGTTGTTGCCCTCCTACCCACTAAAACCTCAATCCAGCGTCCTTTCCTACTGATAAGATTCTGACTGGGTTATCTCTTTATCCAACTGGTGCTGGAATCAGAGAGATTCTCGTGAATTTTCAGTAGTTGAGTTCACCAATCAACGTCTGATCACCCGCACAATCCACTCAGCTCAGTCGCCTACACCCTCGGCGTTTCCAAGGCTTTACTCAGTTCAGTCGCCTACACCCTCGGTGTTTCCAAGGCCTTGGGCTCAAATAGGAACTACCGCATCAAGGCACCATACTTCCTACGCTCACGTATCTCTCCCCCCCCTCAAGCCGGATATATCTGCAGAACCAGCTGAAATAGGGGAAGAAATACAATGTGTCTGCGCATACGAGTCCACACAAGTACCATCCCTATACAAACTTTTCCCATTTAAAAAAAATGAAAATTGTGATTTCTTCAGGCATCTTTCTAGCGAGGCTACAGCCCGGGTGGAAGCCTTGCTCTCTTCAACGATCTCCAAACGGTGTCGTTCAGCCCCGAGTGCCTGTGAAAGCAGCCGGCAACACAAAAGTCACAGTGACAAGGATGATGTTTATGAATTTTAAGCCCTATTTATTGCATCGGTAATGCGTAGAGTCTCGGAAATCAGTTGAGTCCCCAATGATGGCAGAGAAACTGCGTGTTAGTAGTGTATATGTCGTCTAAACGTAATCCGAGGCAGTACTATAGGCGTGCGTACGGACGGGCGACCTTGGGGCGACCATAAATTAAATGGTGGGTAGGGCGGGAGTCAGGCGGCGTGACCGGATGTGGGTCGGAGTCACTGAAAAGGGAGACGGGCGACGCGAAAGGGTGTAAGGGGGCGGGGGTTTTCAGCCCCATGCTTTCGAATATGCAATGATAAGGCTCATGTTATGAATATTTTCCATTTTATTGTATTATGATATTTATTGTATGTATATGTTTTTTCTTCTTTAGATGGTTGTATTGTATGATCATTAACTGTTGCTCGTTATATATATTTATTCGGTTCTGATAGGAATATTGTTGTAACACATTTATGTAGGAGTGGGGGTGTAGGGACCAACTAGGCGAAAAGCTGGATGCACTTAGGCAAACTGGGTGAGATTGCTCATATCTGTTATTTGAATTTTCTCTTTTTCATGACTGATTTGACATTATTTCTATGTTTTCAGTGTAAGTTTCGTTTTATACTTATGTCTGGATTATATTTCAATTTATTTTCTCTGTACATATATGTTTGTATTCATATCTAGTTGGGGTATATTTGACTCATTCGGAGGTTGGTTGATGGATTCGTATCAGTTGGATTGGGATATTTTGTGTGTTTTGTTCGTTTATCATTACATATTAATTATAGGAATAGTGTGGTAGGTATGTGTTATAACACGCTATGCAGCCTTAGTGTGCGTTCGGCCGTGCGTGGTACCAGTCTAATATTGAATTTAGGCAATGTTCTGTGTACTTTCCAGTCGTTTATATCATATGTATATGATATCTATAGGAATAGCATGTTACAATAAATTGGTCGTAGGCAGCTTGATGTTTGTATTTTGAGTTGATGCAACGCATTATCCAGGTTTGAACCAGATATATCGTTGTTCCATTGACGCGGTGTTCCAATAGCGAGAGTAGCTGAACGATACGAATTCATTTAAAGTTATTATATTGTGTTATGTAGACTTACAAATGATCGATTGATTTATGTTGAATTTGTAGTGTTTTCGGAATTTTGAAGTTATTTCATACAGTTGTAAGATTTTTTAGGATGCTATAGGTTCACATCTTCCATGTAGCACAACATTTCAGCCATAATTGGTCGGTTATTGTGATATTTTTTTTATGTATCTATATGACATTCTGTAACAATTAAGCTGTGGTTACTTTGGTTAAAGAAGATTTGTTTTAACCCT
>SDVV010020927.1:0-13225 GCA_016164225.1 Gammarus roeselii | reverse complement strand
TATACACACATAAAATAATCAAAATGATGCAATAATCGACCATTATGCCTGCTACATGGAAGATGCAAACCTGAAATATCCTAATAAATCCTATAACTGTAGGAGATATTTATCCATAATTCCGGAAACAAAACAAATTCAACAAATATCAACCGATCATTACTAAGTATACATAACACAATTTAATAAAATAACCTACAATAAATCCATATAGTTCAGCTACTCCCGCTATAGAGCATCCAACCGATACTCACTATACAATAAATCGAGATAAGACTACCCGAATAGTCTACAATCGCTTGAAAACTGTCCATTTGCAACATGAGGATACATGGTAACACCGATATATCTGGTTCAAAGTTGGATAATGCTTCATAATGGTAGATAAATTCTCGTAACGAAGCTGCTGCGTCAACATAAAATACAAACATCAACCCGCCAACTACCAAACTAATAAACCATACCGTTCCTGTAGGTATTCAATACATACGAAATAAATAGATGGAAAAAACAAAAACATAGCCCCAAATCCAACCAACACGCTTTAACCAAGCATCCAACCGCTAAGAACTCACCAACCAACTTCTGAATGAGTCAATTATACCCAACTAAATATGAATACAAACATATATGTACAGAAAAAATATATAGAATCATTAAACCACACATAAATATATAATGATATAAACATTCAAACATAGCAATCATGCCACGGAAATTACAGATAAGACAAAGAACAGGTAAAAGTAGCCTCACCTGACAAATATTCCAGAGGCGTACTGAATTTATTGCCTAGAGGGTCCCGACACAACACTCTTCAAAATAAGATTAAGGCATATTCCTACCTGAACCGAATAAATATAAAATGAATAACAGAAAGGAACCAAGCGGTTTCCCAATACAGTCATATAATGGGTAAAGTCTATCACATTCAACAAGTTAATATGATAGACTTTAGTTGATAGGCTCATTGTAATAGATAGTTAACTCTACTGAGTCTTTATTACCTTAAACGGATCCTTCCGACTCATCAACAATTTACTACTGCTACCCGGGAGCAAGATTAACGCTTCATCATTAGGGCACAGGCTACGGTCTTCAGCTTTCAGTTCGAAATAGCTGGAAAACTTAGTTTGAGCAGCCTCCGAATTAACGCGCGCAACCTCAGCACATTCTTCTAACTTTCCTCTAAGATCTATAATGTACTGGAATATACCACGCTGGTCATCCGAAACTTCTCTATCAAACCAAAGATCGTGAAGTATCGCAATGGGACCCTTGACCTGCCTTCAATAGAGCAGTTCAAACGCTGAAAAAACGTGCTGTCCCTCGGGAGCTCCCTCAATGCAAACAGAGTAGCAAGCAAATAACTATGCCAATCTCTAGGTTGGTTCTCACACAGTTTCTATGAGCAAGACTTTGAAGTAGAGTAAAGTCTCTTTTAACGGACATTTCCAGCCGCATGGTGTATTGAACAAAATAGATGTTTAACACCCAGCAACCTATGTAATTGACCCATCAGTTGACTTGTGAAATTACTACCCTGATCGGACAAAATTTCCTTTGGTATTCCTGCACGAGAAAAAATGGTTAGAAGTGCTGCAGCTGCCGAAATTTAATCAATGGTCTTCAACGGAACAGCTTCGGAAAACCGTTGGCTCAATCAATGAGTCAGAATATACTTGTGCCTCTCAACAGATGAAGGAACAAAGGGGCCACGATATACATGGATACTCTGGAAAAAAGGACACTGATTATTGGCATCTTCACTAACGGAACAGGCCTGGTCCTTTTCCCTGATATTCGCTGGCAACTGTCGTACGATTCGAAAAAGTTTCGCCCGTCAACTCTCGCTCCTGGCCAGAACAAATTAGTGAAAATCTTTGCAAAGGTCTTACTATGCGAAAAGTGACCCGCTACTGGGCTTTAATGAGCCGTACTAAGTAGTAGTAGTAGTAGTAATTGCTTCCATTTTCCACCGGAGTCCCAATGCGATTTTAATGCAGACTCCCCCGAAGGGCGGTAGCCGTACTATGAACAACGAATCGGCAAATTTCTGACAAACTACATTTTCTCGTTTCAAAATACCTTTATTAGGTGATCTAATACACTTCCTAAGAAGAAGGTAGTTCTCTGCGATAAAAATAAACTCGAAACCATCCCGTAATCGTTAGATCTCTCGCAATATGGATTTTTCCAATAATTTGAGAAGGGTCGGGCACTCTTTCTGTCGACTAGCAAACTCAGCCGGCGTTAAGTCTATAGACGGAATGTTTGCTACTTTAAGGGGATGAATTGACTGTCATTTGGACTGAGCCCTAGTCGCTACACAAGACAACTCTTTAGGTTTATGAACATCGCGAGGCTTCCCTTCTCCGAGATTTCCTCTCAAATTGAAATTACATTTGGTCATGGGCTGATCGTTGACCCCGGGAATGTTCCCAGCCAGAATGCTACAACATTTAATTGGTGCAATAATGGCATCAATCAAGCCGTTATAGAAATCACATCTTGAATAACATTTCGCGACAGGAAATATGCTAACCCGGCCTAAGAAATCTGACACAGACCTTTCGAGGATTTGTTAATTCTAAATCAGGATGAATATCTGAGGATGTAAAAACAGAATGACATTGAATTTGAGAAGCTTCGAATAATTAAACTTCAAAAAGAAGAAGGATTACATTTGTGGACTCAAGAGCACGGAGCAGCCTTCGGTATTCGCAACAAAGATATGGTGGATTATATGATAGATTTTGAGAGGAAACTTAAACATCGTGATGCAGGATATGGGTGGCTGTACGAGCCATGCTGTAATCGAAAAAACGAGTTAGAAGTCATTGATGATGTCAGCAAAAAAGTGTAAATTATACTAATAAAAGTATGTAAATCCTAAATCAATTGATTATAATATCCTACAACTCAAAGGTTAAGCGATGAAATTGCATACATTGCGTTGGTCGGAGGTAACATCGAAATTGTTGAAGACGGTTGGAGAATATATCTCAAGAGATGCAACGCATGCCATAAACCTATCTCGGGGTAAATGTTGTATATGTGTGACAGAATGGTGAGACATAAATCAGAGTCCGATGAGACAATATTAAGTCAATATTGGGATTCTGTTGTGGAAGGATGGGTTATAGCATGAGTCCTCGATTGTTCGAAAGAGTTGGGGTGATGGGGGTCTTTAAAATTATGCCAGAAAGGAATAAAATTGAATAAACATAAATCGACGAGTAACGTGTGGAGACATTTGAAAAGCTGTCATCGTGAAGAGTTTTAAAAAAATATTGGAAAGAAAAAAGGCAGATCAACTGCGCAAGTCGTCAATGGATGAAGTGTCAGGAGATATTGAAGAATAATGTGTAGGACCTAGTATGAGATGGAGAGCCCGTTTGTATGATGGAAACAAATATGAATTACTTGTAACATACAATCCATCTAAGATTGAGAAAATCTGACCTCTCTGGTAGTATATATGTGTCGAGATTGATTTTGAAGTAGAAATCATTAGGTGTCAAAACTGCAAAGGATAGATCAAAAATGTAGAGACAAGTGGAGAAATGTATTATGCATTGTATAAAACAACGACTGAATACCGTACATAAGTTAGGTTAGGATCGGATAGGATGATTACTTCTTTTAACATAACGTCGTATGAAGCTGATGCACATGAAATATCTTGTATCAACAGCAAGTGATGTTGTTCTATGGGTTAGGTTAGGTTGGGGAGGAATTAATGCATCTGGCAGTGAATGGTAACCCTTTTGCATAAAATGTATGAAAATACCTACCTGGTGTCGACACTGTGACGCATACGACTCTGTATGTATGCATTGTGTCGACACATGTATCGGTACATGTACCGACACAGTGACGCTAACGACCCTGTATATATGCATTGTGTCGACACAAGTGTCGGCACATGTGCCGACACAGTGACGCTAACGACCCTGTATATATGCATGTAAACAAAGTATAAATAAAAATGGACTTATATCTGTACTCATTCAGATAGCGGTCCGCTTTCAGGGAAGAAAGATGTCGCCCAGTACGATATGGAAGTATTTTACCAAAAAGGAGAACACGGGGGTATGTGTTAACTGCCATGCGGAGATAAAATTAAGTAAATCAAGCTCCACATTCGGGTTTTGGCACCATCTCAGAGGTCACCATTATCTTGAATATGATAATCTTAAAAACGAACGAGGAAATATAAGCTCTAAGGATGCAATGGGCGCACTGATAGAACATAATAAACCGGACTTGGGTTTCCAATCTAATGTTATAGACGACGGTCAACATGCTGCAGGTAGTAAAGAATGTGCGATGCCGGTAACAACCAAACGTGGAATGTTAAAGATTGGGTGAAATGGGGGGAGTACACCCAGACCTTAGCCGAAATTGAAAATAATGAAAACAAGAGGAAAACGTGGGATACTTTCAGTGGAATGGATAACAGTGACAGTGATATCGAGGATATATCATGTGAAGCAAAATCTTCAAACGTTGAAGGAAACCGAAATATTAAATGTCGTAATGAAAGTGTGACATGTATAAGAAGTGAAAAATTGCATAATAAAATCAAATGTATTTCTGATTTTGTTTCAAAATTATTGGAACTGAAACACGAGGAGAGAAAATCATGTCTCAAACGTTTGAGTGCTAGGAGAATTATGTTTATTTCGAAAATCTGCGCGAATATAATTAATGGAAATGTGGGCAATAGCAAGAAGAAACTGAAACGATTCGATGTCATAAACATGTAACAGTAATTAAAAAATTAGCGTCCATGAAAAGCTCGCTGAAGACTAGATACAAAGTTTTAGTTACAAGGATAGGATTGCAAGTGTTGCATACACTTCTCCCAAAGGTCGACATTTATCTTTAATGTGTACTAAGGGCGTTAGTCTAGAACATCAATAGATTAGAGGAAAAAAAACTCACACAGATGATAAATCCTACACCGATATGATGAGTTGACAGCTTCAGGTGAGGAATAAATATTCGTCATTGATAAAGAACCCACAGACTGTCACTGGTACCAAGGATCAAGATAACACATGCGAGTGAGGTCGGAGTCATTATTTTTGTTTCGCGAAGATGCTCACATCGAATTTTTGGTGTGAAAATGTTATGATTTCGTAAAATGATATCCCATGTATATATATGGGATATCATGTCAAAATCTATTATCAATAAAAATAATATATCTAATAAATCTTTGTTTGCAATATCCTAAATTTAACTCGATTGACGCCTCATGCCTCACGTTGAAACTCGAAAACGCCTCATGCCTCACGTTGAAAATGTGATAGATGTTCAGCTAATTGAAGTTGTACACAGCTCCCTCAGCAATCGTAGATAAATATATCTCATTAGGTGAAGGGTAGCCAATCCATAAATGTTCTAGGACCCCTCCATCCAGTAAATTGTCTTCGAAATGTTAAAGTATACATTTTGCAAGGGATCAATAACGAAAATTCCATAAAGATGCATGATGGACATGCACCTCTTAGACATACATTCCTCCAAAATATCTGACAATTATCTCTGAGTTCCTGAGAATAACGCTATTTTTTTACTATGATACCATTCAAATCTATAACAAATTTTTAGACCTATCTGATGCTATGTCTCTAGCAGAACAAACAAAAAACAACTCCAAGCCCAATGTGTCATAACAATGAAGTCTACAATGCTCTACTAGGTCACTTCTCAGCAAACTACCACTGATAAATAACAAATTTCAAAGGAAACATTCAGTCACGTATAATACTTCAGACATATCTTGCATCTGATTCACCCATCGTCTCTGAACAACATCAAGCAAAGTCACATCCTGGATATAACCAATAATGAGCCTGACATGAGTCTCCAGTTTAAAAGGTAACCCCGATATTGACACGGCAAAAATGCGGTAATCGTCTCTGTCTGAATACATGGACTTCTCCAAGAACCCTAACAAGAAAAAAATTGTACGATGAAACGAATAAATGACTGCTGCCACTAATGAAAAAGCGAAACGACCAACGAATACCCGAGTGAGATCATTTGCTTGCAACCAACGGGTTACAGTATGTTGCTTGCATGTCCGAGGTCTCAGACCAGCAGCTAAGAGTAGCAGAACAGTAAATACTCATGTGAAATAATACCGTAAAACAAATACGAAGATGATTAGGATTGCGGTCGTATCGATAACCCACAGAAATACTACCACCCGAGAACACTTTTGCGTGAAAAAATATGAGAGCACGTCAACATGAACATGTTGTAAACTGTAAATGTTCATAGCCTATATTCAACATCAAGCTGGCATCTAGCATCTCACCGCTAAAAAACTCCACCAAACAATCGCCGAAAATGAGACAAATAAAGCATAACTAGCTATACTCTCCTAATATATACCCATAATTCTTGCATAACTACATCGATTATCCTAAAAATCAGGTTTGAGCAGTAAAAGTTTCTATTCAAATGAGTCATTCAATAACAAACATAGTAATATGTATCATGCCGTGCGAAATATTCCAATACAATCATATATACAGCGTTGGCAAGACCTAATAACCTACATCTATATGATCCGTACGTAAGCAATCGTAAATAAACGCAATAAGATACCGAAAGGAATCTGAAAAATATCGTAGGAAAAACAATTCTCCAAGAGGACCATATATCTCGAGATAAGATCATTGTGTGATAGTTGACATAAAGACACCCAAGCTAATTACCATTTGCGGTTTGGACACCGCCTGACTCCGGTCAACCCCTCCCCTCTTCCCCACCCGTCACGGGCAGTCTCTATGTACCGTAAGTAACTCACTTGACCAGAATAGAAGAAAATAAACATATAACTACTTTGTCCGAGATATACAGCGACTAAGTCAGACACGTTAACAAATAACATACATCTTAACAAATACATCGGCCGACTCACAAAAAACTTGCATTCATGGTATTTCTACGTACCATCAGTAACTACCTTGACCGTCAGATCAATTTGGCTTAACATAAAACTACAATGACCGAGATATACAGCGACTAAGCCAGACACACTAACAAATAATATACATCCTAACAAATGCATCGGCCGACTCATAAAAAACTTGCGTTCCTGGTATCTCTATGTATCATCAGTAACTAACTTGACCGCAAGATCAATTTGTCTTGACATAAAACTACAATGTCCGAGATCTACAGCGACTAAGTCGGAGACAATAACAAATAACATACATCCTAAACAATACATTCGATAAAAGGTTCAAAGATCTAGTCATCCTATATCTAATTTCTTCACAAAGCATATATGTAGTCCCTAATTATCGCCTATCTAATTCCTTCACAAAGCATACATAGAGTCACTAATTATCGCCAATCTAATTCCTTCACAAAGCATATAATTAGTCACTAATTAAGACCGATCTAATTCCTTCACAAAAGCATACATGGAGTCACTAATTATCACCTATCTAATTCCTTCACATTTGCGTTATGGTGGCCCTAATTAACGCCTATCTAATTCCATCACATTTGCGTCTTGGCACCCCTAATTATCGCCTATCTAATTCCTTCACATTTGCGTTTAGCTCCGACTCTTTTATCCCTATCTAATTCCTTCACATTTGCGTTTTGGTGGCCCTAATTAACGCCTACCTAATTCCCTCACAATTGCGTCTTGGCACCCTTAATTATCGCCTATCTAATTCCTTCACATTTGCGTTTAGCTCCGGCTCTTTTATCCCTATCTAATTCCTTCACATATGCGTTTTGGTGGCCCTAATTAACGCCTACCTAATTCCTTAACATTTGCGTTTTGGTGGCCCTAATTAACTCCTATCTAATTCCTTCACATATGCGTCTTGGCACCCCTATTTATCGCCTATCTAATTCCTTCATATTTGCGTTTAGCTCCGGCTCTTTTATCCCTATCTAATTCCTTCACATTTGTGTTTAGACGTTATACCTACTACTGGCGTATATTGAATTGGAGAAGATTCGAATAATTAAAGTTGCAAAGAAGATGAAGAAGAACATTTTTGGAATCGCGAGGCTTCCGTATTCGGATCACAGATATGTTGGAGTATATGAAGGAATTTGAGAGAAGACCGATACATAGTGATAATGGGTATGGTTGTATGTACGCACCATGCTGATTAAAATCAAAACAATGAGGTAGAAATCATTGATGCATCCAGTAAGACCTTTAACTAAAATAAATAAATACTAATAAAACTATGTAAATCCTACAACAATTGTTTATAATATGCGAAAACTAAAAGGTTAAGCGATGAATTGCAAACATCGTGTCAGTCGGAGGTAACATCGCATTGTCGGAGACGGTAGAAGAATATGTTTCACGCATTGCCATAAGCCTATCTCGGGAAAAAATGCTATATCTGTGTGACAGAATGGTAGGATATAAATCAGAGTTCGATCAAATCTTGTTCAGACAAGATTGTGATTCTGTTGTGGAGGGATGGGGTATAGCTTGTGTCGTCGTTTGTTCGAACGAAATGGGGTAACGGGGTTGTGTAATCTATGCAAAAATGAAATAAAATTGAATAAACATAAATTCAGTAGTAATGTGTGGAGACATCTGAAACGAAGTCATTGTCATGAAAATAAAAATAATACGAAAGGAAAGGCAAATCAACTGTGCAAGTCGTCCAAGAACATACATGTAACATTCAAACCATCTAAGATTAAAAATCTGCCCGCTCTGCTAACTAATACGGACCGAGAGTGACCATGAAGTAGAAAGAATTTGGTGTAAGTTTTATAAATAACCGTGTGGAGGGATCATATGTATATGTCAATAACTGTATACCGTACATAAGTTAGGTTAGATACCTTACATAAGGTCAGGTTAGGTTAGGTTAGGTTTTTGATAGGTGTAAATAACATGTAAAAGTGATTTAGAATTGAATAAAATCAATATCAAACAAGTGGAGACATTGACTGAATACCGTACATAAGTTAGGTTAAGTTAGGTTAAGATGCTTTGTTTTTTCAACCTAACATACCGTGAAGCTGATCCACATTAAATATCTTGTAACAAAATCAAGGGATGTTGTTTTAATGGAAAAAAATGCTAGAAATGTTAACCGATCCTGTATATGCATACAAAAATGTGTGTGTGTGTGTGCATGTCTATATTATGCCGACATAAACCGTGAATACGCCTACATTATACCAGCATATGTCGACATCAACCGTGAATACGCCCACAATATTCCAGCATATGCCGGCATGTGTCACCATAAGCCAGTACCAACCGTGTATATGCCTACATTATACCAGCATATGCCGGCATATGTCATCATATGCCGGTATCAACCGTGTATACGTCATACATTATATCGGCATATGCCGGCATATGTCGCTATATGCCGGTATCAACCATGCATGTTCATGTTAAAGTAGATATAAAAATTAGAATCAGATTTATTCTCAATTAGTTAACGGTCTGCTTTTGTTGTAGAATATCTTTGCGTTATTCAATATCTGATAGAAACACAGCCAATAAAAACTATGTTCCAGTGACAGATTTTGTAAATATTTTACGATTGAAATTGGTAAATAGATAGTATTTAGTACGGACACGATGTCTGTCCGAATAAATGAAATATAATTCGATAATAATACATTACTTCAAACTCAATCGATGTGGCTCAGTGCCTCTACTTGTTACCTGTGAGAATTAGTCATTTCTGATAACAATCCGTTTTTATTGAGTCCAATTGATTTTTAGCTATCATATATGGGGAGTAACTATCATCAACCTTGAGTATTCATTCCTGAAGATGACAATTTATCATTAGTGTTTCATCTATTTATCGCTAACGAGAAGCACTTATCATTTTTAGTTAATGTGTATCAATGGCGGTGAATACTCATCGCTAGCAGATTGTCTTGATCATAGGAGTTAAGTTTCTGCCGACAACCGCATACATTACAAGTACAATATTGAGAAGTGTTTTGTCATTTGTTTCTGTACTTTTTAAACCATATCATTATTATGTACGGTTTGAAAAACCGATGTGACTATTTTAAAAACAAGTACTCACAATATCAAAATATTTTTAGTTCATGCATTTCAGGACGATCACAATACATAAATAAATGAAGACAGTTCGACGAAAATTGCTTGGAAACGAAAGTCAATTTCATGAACGTATTTAACAGGTGGCGTCAAATTGTAATGTTAGCAGATATCAACAGTATGTTCTTTCTAACGGTTTAAGTATCTTATTTACCCAACATGGCAGGGATGCGAGGTTATCAGAGTATTGCCATAATTTATGGAAAAACGTAATTGAGATTCTAGTTTGAGAATACTTAGCTCTTGCTTCGTTCTCATAGCTGCGATTCTTCGGTTTCCTCTAAATGCACACGCTCTATTAGCATCCATTTGAAATCTATCATAAGTCATTCTAACAAAACTCATCCAATAAGAATTAAATAGTAGCAGCGCTTCTAACTCTTCCTTAGCGTATCATAGTCACATTTAGATGACCTTGTGCTATTTTTGAGATACAGTTTTTTGGTTATTAATGGAAATATTTGTAACATAGTGTTACTCAGAATATTGTACGGCGATTGAACATACAGTTTTTGCGATATTGCCTCGTAAAACTGAACAGTTGCTACATCACACGTGTGAAATATCAGGAATGTTGTCATGTAAAGGTCCAATTCGGAGAAAAATACGGAATGTGCGTTTTTGATAGCTGAGGTCGGTGTTCTTAAGTTAAAAAGTGTGAACTTATGGGCAGTCATTCGGTTCTTATTTTAATTCAGCTTGGATTACTCAAGTTTGGGGAGAGATATCGAGAATTCGTGTTGGGACAAAAGAGGGTCCAATTCAGAATGTACAGCAGGTATTAATAACAATAGTAAAAATACAAACTTTATTAACAAACAACATGGACATAGTATTACAATTGAGACATCTTAATTTAGGGTTACAGTGGGAACAAAGTTATAAAATTACCGCACACAACTAAGAATAAGTTACGGCATACAACTCTATCCTTCCTATGTGTATAGTAATTCTCTCCATCGCCTTAACAATGACGAGGCAGTGAGCGCATCACCAGGGCAGATTGCAACGAGGATTTCATTTCGGGAGTTCATAACTTGTCATAAGGCTGTGTGCCACTTTACCTGATGTGATCTGATTGATTTTCAGCAACATTTTTGCTCGCTGACGTCGAGGGAGGGGCCCCGCATCAGCCGTCTAAATGTGTCTTTATAACTCACTGTCAATTTCCTCACGCTGCTTTGAAAGAATTTTCTCCACAGTGCATTACAAAGAATCGGGTAACGATATGATTTGAAGAGCTGAATTTTAGCTTCCCTTGGTGAAAACGAGACTTTTCGAATCATCATGTTACCAACTGCATTTTGCCGCCTTGCTTGCTTTGCAACATTCTTGCCATCAGTGCAATCTGCTGTGATGATGTGCCCTAGATATTGAAATTCATCCACATAATCCAGTGTAACACCGTTTAGTTTTATCTCCGTCGATAGTTAGTAACTAGGACCCGTTGGTCTAACTGCCATACATGCAGTTTTTGCAGTGTTATATACAATATCATGGGGTTCATCAAAATTACTACAGATATCAAGAAGCTTTCGCAATGCTAAGAGAGTCGGTGCTAACAACACCATATCAACTGCAGAACTAAGATTGTTAACACAGCAGTTGGCGACATGACACCCTTGGTTTTCACTACTTAGCAGGTAATTCAACTCATCAGTGTAAACGTTATACAACAGTGGCGATAGCAGACCTCCCTGCCTAATTCCGTTTCTACAATGATAAGTGGCCGAATTCGAACTATCCCATCGCACTAAGAATTCATGTTCCCTATACCAAAATACAAGCAAGTGCACAAGATGAAGTGGGGCTCCTCTGCCAATTAACTGTCTGCACAAAGCCCATGATTTACTCTGTTAAAAGCTCTCTTCGCGTCCAAAAAACACAGAAAAACAGGTAAGTCTCTACGTCTGTAATACTCAACAGTTTGTTTCATTGCGAATATCGCCATTTCAGTTCCATGGCCCTCTTTGAATCCAAACTGACTGTTGGCGGTAGACAGAAATGTTTGCTCCTCGAACACATGAAACACGTTATACAGGTTACGATCCAACAGATAACGGAAAACAAAGTGTAAGACGAAACACGTTCACTTCAGACGTGACAAGCTGAGGAGAGGTGTCGTTTCATGATTGCGGATGATGAAGCTCCGACCTATAATCCCAAATGTTAGGCCCCATGCATAGTTGTCGTTAGTTTCATGTGTCGACCCCAATATCTTAATCAAAATAAATGCTCGTTGTGTAGGGATAGATTATTCCCATTTTAATATCTCTGCGCTGGCAGTGGGGTTGGTCTAACAAACACGTACATTCTGCAAGGAGTAGGAGCTTCACACCTACTTGGGGTAAACCTGTTCAGGTTCATCCAGACTTGAGCGACACTCCTCAATTAAATGTAGGTATTTCTGTCAGATTGTGGATTTTGGGGAACGACCAGTCTAATAACAATGAATCCCTCCAAATTCAATGTTATTAGATTCGAACTATTTGAGAAGTGCATTCAACATATGGTTAAACTTTTGAACATAACAATTTATTATTTGACCATTGGTCATCAATACAGTGTCTTTGAAGTTACCCAGCTGTGCACTTTCAGTTGTTAACTTCAGAAAAGGACAGGCCAGTTCCTCTACTTCAACCTCCTGCTTGGTGTCGTTGCCTTCTGGCCTGCCAATGATTGCTCGTGCTGGCGGTATATCAGCTTGACACAGTACCTGGACCATTGAGGAATGTGGCATCTGAGAACCATGACCGGACTTCTTAGTTACTCCAGTGTTCTGATATGCTCTTTATAATGGCTTCACACAAAAATGTCATCTAGTCAATTGCATGTACGACTTACGACCATCCAAACCTTAACATCAATTTTTTTATTTGTTTGGATATATGTTCTGATTACACCTATTTTAGATATAATCCAAAGACTTTATTTGTGTTTACTAAATAGTTTATTTATTGACGAGTGTACTGTTGCGTATTTATAAAATTAAATGTGTATATATGCTGAACTAAAAACATTGAACTAGGGTTTAATTTCTACCAATAAACAGTTGTTAAATTAAATAAAGTAAATAATCACTAAATGAAAAATGAAGTCAATTAAATTTAGATAGTT
>SDVV010020926.1:0-13225 GCA_016164225.1 Gammarus roeselii | reverse complement strand
CGCCATCACTCGCCTCATTGAACTCTCCTCTCACTGGCTCGCCCCACAGTGGAGGTCGCCATCACTCGCCTCATTGAACTCTCCTCTCACTGGCTCGCCCCACAGTGGAGGTCGCCATCACTCGCCTCATTGAACTCTCCTCTCACTGGCTCGCCCCACAGTGGAGGTCGCCATCACTCGCCTCATTGAACTCTCCTCTCACTGGCTCGCCCCACAGTGGAGGTCGCCATCACTCGCCTCATTGAACTCTCCTCTCACTGGCTCGCCCCACAGTGGAGGTCGCCATCACTCGCCTCATTGAACTCTCCTCTCACTGGCTCGCCCCACAGTGGAGGTCGCCATCACTCGCCTCATTGAACTCTCCTCTCACTGGCTCGCCCCACAGTGGAGGTCGCCATCACTCGCCTCATTGAACTCACCTCTCACTGGCTCGCCCCACAGTGGAGGTCGCCATCACTCGACTCATTGAACTCTCCTCTCACTGGCTCGCCCCACAGTGGGGGTCGCCATCACTCGCCTCATTGAACTCTCCTCTCAGTGGCTCGCCCAACAGTGGGGGTCGCCATCACAGGCAGCGGGGCCGTAGGTGTTGAGAGTCAGCCAGCATCGACTTACCTCGCGCCAGCCGCACAAACCAATTCATAATCTTTCCTCTGACGTATCAGTAGTGTCCACCTCAAAATACCTGATATTTTGTCTTCATCGTTACCTTTAAGAGCTCCATAGTTCCTTGAAACATCCTTCACAAAATTGCATTATACTTCCAAAGTATTTGCGAGTTCGCAGGCCTCTTCATTACCCCTAACAGTCTTACTAGCCTTAGTGCGCGCGAACGGATGACTCAAGTTTTTCTAGTTTAGAACTGTGTAGTGCAAAACTTTGAACAACATTACCAGTTTCCGGTCGCTAGGCTCCTAGAGATATAAAGGAAATCAACTGTGAAAAGCAAGAAAAAAATCGTTTGTGATCATTTTTTCGTTGAAGGGTTCATTCCCTCCGTCCCTCTCTCTTTCTCTCTCTTATTTTCTGAGTATATTATTTCTCTTTGCGTCTCTCTCCCTCTCTCTGTCTCTCTCTGTCTCTCTCTCTCTGTCTCTCTCTCTCTCTCTCTCTCTTGTATTGATCTCACACGTGCCAGGCTCTCCTTATGCAGTCGGAGGGCGTGATTTGTTCCTCTCCCGACAGTCATCATCCGCCATACTCCCCGCGGTCATCAACCGACCACTCCCCGCAGATAACCACGTTCAACCACTGCTATGAACGTTCAACTATAGCCAGCCACGTTCACCCACAGCCTACCACGTACATTCACAGCCAGCCACGTTCACCCACAGCCTACCACGTACATTCACAGGCAGCTATGTTCACCCTCAGCCTACCACGTACATTCACAGCTAGCCACGTTCACCCACAGCCTACCACGTACATTCACAGCCTACCTCGTACATTCACAGCCAGCCACGTTCATCCACCATCAACTGTGTCCCCTAACAGCCAGCTACGTTTCCCCACAGCCAGCGACGTCCCTCCCCCACAGCCAACGACGCCCCTTCCCACAGCCAGCGACGCCCCCTTCCCACAGCCAGCGACGTCCCCCACAGCCAGCAACGTCCCCCTCACAGCTAGCCACGTCCTCTTACAGCTTGCCTATCCCCACAACCTGCCATGTTCCCTTCCAGCTTTCCTATCCCCCACAGCCTGCCTTGTCTCCTTATAACCTACCTTGTCCCCTATAGCCTGCCTTGCTCCCTCACAGCCTTCCTTGTCCTTCCACAGCCTGCCTTGTCACTCCATAGCCTGCCATGTCTCCTCACAGCCAGTTCCATCCCCACAGAAAATCACATCCCTCCCCCCAGCCAGCCTCGTCCCTTGACAGCCTATTACATCCACCTTCAGCAAGCCACGCCAACACAAAGCGAGCCACGTTCATCCACAGCCAACCACATTCACCCAACAGCCAGCCACGTTCACCCAACAGCCAGTCACGCTTACCCACAATCAGCCGCACGTACCCACAGCCAGCCACGTTCACCCACAGCCAGCCACGTTCACTCGCAGCCAGCCACGTTCACCCACAGCAAACCAAGTTCACTCAACAGCAAGCCACGTTCACCCAACAGTCAGCCACGTTCACTCACAGCCAACCACGCTCACCCACAGCAAGTCTCGTTCACTCAACTGTCAGCCACGTTCACCCAACAGCCAGCCCGTTCGCCTACACTCAGCCACGTCTTCCACCGCGAAGGGCGTTCTTATCTCATCACCATTTCTCCACGCCAAGCTACCGAGCTGATAGAATGTCTAAGGCCGGGCTTGCGACCCCTACAGGAGCTTTCCATATGCCCAGTATCAAGCAGGGTGTGATATTGTTCGTTGTAACACGTGGGAGCCCGAGTGGCGCATTTATGTGTGGTTATATCACGCTCACGTGCGGTGTGTTCGTTACCTCCGCGTGGGGTATCAACTCCACGTGTGGTTGTGTCAGTCATGTGTGGTCGTGTTACGCGCATGTGTAATCGTGTTGCAGCCTTGTGAGGTTGACCACGTTTGGCTGTGCCATGTCCATGTGTGGTTGTGCCGTGCCTATGTGTGGTTGTGTCGTGCCCATGTGGGGTTGTGCCGTGCCCATGTGTGGTTGTGCCGTGCCCATGTGTGGTTGTGCCGTGCCCATGTGTGGTTGTGCCGTGCCCATGTGTGGTTGTGCCGTGCCCATGTGTGGTTGTGTCATGCCTACATGCGGTTGCATCATCCCACGTGTGGTTACGTCAAGCTCACTTGTGGTTGCGTCAGGCCCACGTATGGTTTTGTCCCGCTTACGTGTGGTTTTGTCCCGCCCACGTGTGGTTGCATCACGCCCACGTGCGGTTGAGTCACACCCCCGTGAGGTTGCGTCACACCCACGTTTGTTTGCGTCCCACTCACATGTGGTTGCCACGCCTACGTGTGGTTGAGTTACGCCCACGTGTGTTTTCGTCCTGCCCACGTACGGTTGCGTCACGCCCACGTGCGGCTGCGTCACGCTCACGTGCGATTGCGTCACACCCACGTGTGGTTGCGTCACGCCCACGTGCGGTTGCGTCACGCCCACGTGCGGTTGCGTCACGCCCAAGTTTGTTTGCGTTACACCCACGTGTGGTTGCCATGTCTACGTGTGGTTGAGTTACGCCCACGTATGGTTTTGCCACGCCCACGTGTTATTGTGTAACGTCCACCCACGTGTGATTGTCTCAAGTACACGTGTGGTTGTCTCGCGCACGTGTGATTGTCACGCGAACGTGTGGTTGTCACGCGAACGTGTGGTTGTCACGCGCACGTGTGTCACGCCTACGTGTGATTGTCACGCGAACGTGTAATTGTCACGCGCACGTGTGTCACGCCTACGTGTGATTTTACCACACCCACGCGTGTTTTCACATCAGCCGCGTGGGATTTTCTCACCCGCGTGTGGTATTCTCCTCCTCGTGTATTTTTGTATTACCCGCGTGTGGCTGTGCCACGCTCGCTTGTGGCTGCGTCCCACCCAGATGTGTTTTTAACAGGCCCCCGTGTTGTGTTTTCACGCCCATATTTCAAGCCCTTTGAGTCTTAACTCGTGGACGAAATAGTGCACGGAAGCGGCAAGAAGCGAACCGCCCCCTCCAATTAAGAAAATATACCTGGAACATACTCTTATGGGAGTTGTTCGGTGTTTATTTTTCCGCAGCACATATTTCAGTAACAATCGGACAAGCGTACGACGAATGGATGTATGCGTGTATGTATTTTGGATTCGTAGCTTATTATTCATAATAGCTACATGACGTCTTTTGTAACGCAGATACATTTTTTACATGGTACGTATGTTATTGTAGTGGAAACAGTAGTTTGGAGCTTTTCACAATATTTACTCCCCAAAGTCAAAGAACATTGCACAATGTAACATTCTCGGAGGATCAAATACAATGTTTCATCTCTGCCATTTCAATATGCGTCCGGAGTATAATATATTGGTGGATTTTTGTCGGTTGACCTCCGCCCAATTGTTTAATTAAGGACAATTCGTCAATACTTGAAATGGTGATGTTGGGCCACTTTGCCCATGAGAGCACCTTTTGCCTATCAGTCGTTATTTTTTTTTTATCGGAAGAGAAGTTGTTAATATTAATTTTCTGATTTCCTGAGGGTGCCGCAA
Source organism: Gammarus roeselii (assembly GCA_016164225.1). Lineage (NCBI taxonomy): Eukaryota > Metazoa > Arthropoda > Malacostraca > Amphipoda > Gammaridae > Gammarus > Gammarus roeselii. The sequence goes on along the minus strand of SDVV010020926.1, from coordinate 9,054 downwards.
AATAATAAGTATATAAGTAAATCACTAACGTTGTGGAATGGAATGTTGGGTTTTCATTAAAGATTGAAAAGCATTTCAATTGTCTGTTACGGGCGTGAAAGCGTTCTAAATTAAGTGTACATCAATTCAATATAAAGCATGCAACGACATCTCATGAATACGCAGCGTAATAATAACGATGCGCAACGTAGTAGACAGGATACTCAGTAGTACAAGAAATACTCAACGCAGTAATATGGATACACGACGTAATAATAGGGATACACAACGTAGTAAAAGGTATACGCAACGTAGTAATAAGGACATGCAATGTAGGAGATTAGATTAGAGGAATGAAATAGACCGAGCACGAGTGCTCATGTCAAGTTGTTTACATGAAAGAAGTGGAAGTAATAGGCATACGCAACGCAGTAAAAGAGATACACAATGTAGTAATAGGGAAAAACAACGTAGTAATAGGGAAACACAACGTAGTAATAGAGCTACACAACAAATTGAATGGGATACGCACCGTAGTAAAAGAGATACGAAACGTAGTAATAGGGATACACAACGTAATAATAGGGTGTTGCCTGATACCTCCTTGTGGTAACATGTAATAAGGAAACTGACTTCAAAGTAAACCGCGACCAACGAACAGGGGGCATGCCTGTTTGCCGTGCCAGCTTCTGGCACTTCATGTTGTGAGTTCGAGCCACGGCAAGAACGCTGAGATCTTATGGTTGGGGAGACTCTGCATCGATCCACGCTCTGACCACATAACCTTGCCACCCTTCAGATTATGTTGAACCGCTGCATGTATTTGCATACGTACTTGCTAATACATGCCTCCAAAATGATTGTCCTGGTTGTAACTTGGGAACGCTTACGATATTTTATACACTGTTTTCGAATACTATTCTTGCCCAAGAACCCTGCTGGAACTGGACATTTATTCCAATCAACATGGCACGCAAACAAGGCTTAACTTTATTCTCGCTACCCTGGCAAGAAAATCATGTCAAAATGTTTGCCTCGCCCTTGCATGTTTAGAAGTTGTCGCAATCTAAACGAAAGGCCGTCGTAAGTTTGGCCTGTTTTTTTTCCTGCGACAGTGCTGGCAGTCGAAATAAGTTTGAGCAAGAAGTTTGTACAATTTGCCCTAGCCTGACTTGACCTTGCATACACATATTTGATTACAATTATTCATGAATAACGCAAGGAAGTTCAATCTGCCGTAAGTACTCCGCTACTTATTCATAATGGTATTTACTAGATTAAACTCCCGCCCAAGTTCAGTGCTCCAAACCATCATTCCTACTCAATCCACAACGATACCCTTCGTACGAACACTGTCTGCTCTGTCATCAAACCTTCCCGAACAAGAAGCATGTATGCTCGTGTGCAAACGAGTCTCTTAATCTGATCGAAGTTATTATATTTGCATCTCTTTGTATCCTTTTGCTGCCGTCGGCATTTCCCTATTCGATCGGTCTTATGTCTTGCATCGTTCCGTTTCAAATCCTCTTGTTTTCTCGCTCTGTCCCAAACGTTTGCCTTACTGTGAGCCTATCAACAAAATCCTTTTCCTCTTTGTGCCTTCTTTGTCTGTCATGCCGGTGATTTTTCAGGATTTTCCATCATACCTTCTTTTTCATCATTGCAATCTTTACTTGAGCGGCACTTTCCTATGTTCACCGCCCACTTTTCCTATGCCCGTCACCCTCTTTCCCTAGTTTGCCTCTCTTTTTCCATCTGCTCACATCCCTCGTCTCTCTGTCTACCGACGACGTCCCTCTGTCCGCCGCCTTATTTCCCGTTGTTCGCCGCCCACTTTTCCACTGCCCACCGATTCCTACCCGCTGTCCACCATCCTATTCTCTTTGCACCCCGTCCGCCACCCACGTCCCCTCCTTGTTCACCGCCCAGTTTCCCCCTGTTATCCGTCAACTCTCTCCTGCCCGCTCCCACGTTCCCACTGTCCGCCGCTAATTTCGACCCTGACCATCACTGTCCGTTGAGTGTCCGGTCATCGTAGTGGGGGGGGCTTTGGCAAGAACCCTCTTCCTCTGCTCTCCCAAGCTCCCAACCCTCCCTCTCGCTCTCTCACCCAACTTTCTGTCAAAACACTCCCTTTAACTGATGGGAGTGACCCCATGGGCAGGCAAGGCTGATGGCCTTGAAGACTTGGAAACATAGGAGCCCGTAGACCAGAAGTCATGGAGACATAGAGCCCCGATGACTAGAAGACTGGGTGGCAGAGCTCTGTGGACTAAGAAACTGGAAACTGGAGAGCCTTGTGGACTGGAAGTTGGAGGGCTTTGTGCACCAGAAAATTAGCAGTTAGAGGGCCCCGCGCACTAGTCGACGGGGAGTTAGATGGCCCGATTACTGGAGGACTTTGAGCCATAGGCCTTACGGAAGAAGATTGAAACATGGGACCCCGTGGACTAGAAAAATTAAAAACATGGGGCTCCGCAAGCAAGAAGACTGGGGAGGTTGGGACTCGTAGACTAGAAAAATTAAAGTTCGGGAGCCTCGTGGACTAGAAAACTGGACGTTGGAGAGCCCCACGAGAAGACAGAGTTAAACAGCTCCACTGACAAGGGACTCCGTAGACTAGACAACTGAAAGTAAAAGGGCCCCATTGACTAGAAGACTAGTAGTTTGATGGCCCCTTGGACTAGTGGACTTGGAGACGACGAGCTATTAGACTGGGGGGTTCATCCAGTAATAGACTGGTCTTATAAAGGATTTTTAACTTGAAGTCTGTTCAGCGTGGTGCTCTATTGGTACGGTAAGCTGGCCTCATCAACCTGCGTTGGAAGCAGGTCTTGACTTAGAGGCTGCAACAACCACTGATCTATTAATGTATGCAGATATTTTGTTCAAGTTTATGTACGCATTTCTAACGCCGGACCTGTATTGGTGAATACCTTGGTTTGACTTTTATTGGACTTGTATTGGTATTGTATTGGACTTGTATTGGTATTGTATTGGACTTGTATTGGTATTGTATTGGACTTGTATTGGTATTGTATTGGACTTTTATTGCAGAATTCTTCGGTTTGAATTTCATTGTTCTAAGCCTATGCCTGGTTATTCCTGCTTGACTATCCGTTTTTATATGGTGTGTCTATGCAGCGTTATCAGATTACGGTTCCCCTTCATTTTCGGAATGTCTATGCAGCTTTATGAGATCGTGGGTTCACCTTTATTTTAGGTGTTATTCCGAGGGTCTAAGAAGCTTTATGAGATCATGGTTCCCTGTCATTTTAAGTGTTATTCTGAGGTTGCGAAAGGCCTACGGGTTTGAAGCTAAGAAGTATCATCTAGGATATCCGTATAATCGTGAAAGCCTTTAACACTTTTCTAAAGGTAGTTATTGGTATTGAACTACGTTATTCAGTTCAGCGCGTTTGAAAAATTAAAGATTGTTTTTCATGTCTTGACTATTCTTTTCTTCTCATATTTTTTATCATAAACTTTCTGGTGGAAATTCCTCATATCGTTTATTAGCTCTCCAGTGCTTCTAAACAAGAGATCATCCTTCGTATAAACAAAGATAGTAGCATGTTTGAGAGTAACTAATCGAATAGACGAAATTTCCGGTATCCGCCGAACACACTTTGAACGTGAATAAATGTTGTGTTCGTTGATGTTCCGCATTGAGTGGGAATTAATGCAATGTGTTTCTTTTAATAACATTTGGGAGAAAATTGTGAAAAGTATTGATCATTGTCAAATAACACGATTTCACAATTGTATTCGATAGAGTACACAGTTATTCAATAATTCAATTACTGTGATAGAGTACACATTTATTCAATCTAAATGATATCAACAACAACTTCAAGTTGATCAGTTCAGAAGAAGAAAGTTTCATTCTTACATGAAAAGGGGAAGGCTACAATTTTTTTTTTTGACCGGCACCACTACAGCTGGGCGTATTAAATTACCCCTATTGCGGTTCCTGGGTCAAGCAGAGGTGGTTTCAATTTTCGCCCCCATATTTAACCTTCAATTTAATTCCGAAACAGTAATTTCAAAGGATCATATATTTCAAGATCTAGACACGTCTTTTTATCCCTTTTGTGCGATGAAGTTCTGAGAAAAACACTCAGAAAACGGATCGAGGTACTTCATTTTACCTAACTCTGGTCCCCCCCCCCTCGTGAAAAGTTTGGATGTCGTCATATATCCAGACACGACCATCTCCAACTGATTTCTGCTATATGTTGCTTCCGTAAAATACGCTGCTGTCATACTAATTTGAAAATGTCAACACATTTTGATCAATGTGAAAATTTATATTTATCACCCTAGAGGTCCACATCAATTGCATTAATGTTTGCTCACTGAGTGATGTTGTGCGAAGATTAATGAAACAAAGTTTTGAACTCTACTACCATCCAAATTTTTTACCTTGTATGAAACGAAATGATGTGGAAGTAATCATTTCACTGCTTGAACGTAACTCTCCCACTTTGTGATAGAAGTAATCCACTTTGATGAAAGGTATCCCCTTTGTGTTGAAAGTAATCCACTTTGTGTTGAAAGTAATCCACTTTGTGTTGAAAGTAATCCACTTTGTGATGAAAGTAATCCACTTTGTGTTGAAAGTAATCCACTTAGTGATGAAAGTGATCCACTTTGTGATGAAAGTATTCCACATTGTGTTGCAAGTAATTCACTTTTGTGATGAAAGTAATCCCCTTTCTGATGAAAGTAATCCGCTTTGTGTTGAAAGTAATCCACTTTGTGTTGGAAGTTATCCCGTTTGTGATGAAAGTAATCCACTTTGTGATCAAAGTAATCAACTTTGTGTAGAAAGTAACCCACTTTTTGATGAAAGTAATACCTTCTCTGATGAAAGTAATCCCTTCTCTGATGAAAGTAATCCCCTTTCTGATGAAAGTAATTCACTTTGTGATGAAAATAATCGAAATTGTGATGAAAATCATCCACATTGTGATGAAAGTAATCCACTTCGTGATGAAAGCAATCCACTTTGTGATGAAAGTAATCCCCTTTCTGATGAAAGTAATCCCCTTTCTGATGGTTGTCATACCCTTTCTGATGAAAGTAATTCCCTTTCTGATGAAAGTGATCCACTTTGTGATTAAAGTAATCTACTTTGTGATGAAAATAATCCACATTGTTATGTTAGTAATCCACGTTGTGATATTAGTAATCTACTTCGTGATGAAAGTAGACCACTTTTTGATGAAAGTAATCCACTTTACTCATCAATGGACGTTTAATTGCGTTATGTTCCTATCCTCCCAAAAATAGGCTTCTAAACATGGCGTCTTTTTGACCGCTCCCTCGAAGCTTCAGGCAAATTTTCGCCCCGAAAGATCCCCTGACATCGCTAATAACGGGACAAATTTCAGGCAAAAAACTTCGAAAACTTCATTCCGAAAAGTTGTTATCGAACGACTCGCCGACGATGAGAAGTTTGAAGTTCTAAAATCAGCGTACATGAGAAACTTTGATGATTTCGCTAAGTTGGAAGATTAAATTTTCTGTTCAACGCAAGTTTTTCTTCCGTCGTGTACTTGATTTCCGACGTCTTGAAGACACGGGATAAAAAATATTTATTACTATTATGTTAGATTTACGTTGTTTGATTTTGATGTTAGTATCTAGATGATTGTTTTTTTTATGGAATGTACGTTGCTCTTCACGCTAAGTAGTTGAATGCTTATTTAACTGTTGGGACGTTGAAATAAAAACGGTGACAATTATTTTGAAAATATGTGGCTACCCATGACCTGAAAACCAACGACAGTTGACGCCAACAAGGACAATGGGAGGTTAAAATTCAAATCAAGAAAACCGAATAAATATATCGAAGGAGTAGTGGTAAGAACAGCTACAATGGTTCTTGACACACACACAGCCACACATCCTACGACGCCAGACGATCGGACCTCTCTCCCCTACCCGCTCCCCTACAAGAGAAGGAAACGAAACTGTTGGATAATGGACTGATGAAATGTGCTTATCGAGCAAGGACTCGGCAATTTTAACGTTTGGAAATACAGCAGGAGTGCAGATTAGTACATGCCATGATACTGTGCCAAAAGTAACGAATAATATCCGTGAACGGTCAACCTATTAAGAAGAGTCGGGAAAGAAACAATCACGTTAACGGCCAATGTTCAACGAATAAATGTACAATATTTCTGAACATGAAGCATTTTCATTCATAAATTACTTCTATGACTGGATTTCATTGAAAATGACTGTGATTTAATTTAACACAAGAGTCTGTAATCAAATAGAATTGATTGCAAACAATCATTTCAGTTTACAGTATACTGTAAAACTTTTAGTATACTGAAGAATTTGATACATAGACGATCTACCACTATTCATTGCTGCGAAAATGAACTTAATCAAAAACATTCAACAACTCAGATACATTAATTCAAATTTAAATGCATTGGAACTGATGATCTAAGAGTTCCTTGTATTTCTTTATCATAACGTCGTTGACGGTGCAAGAATATTCGAGTCTAAAATGAAGTGGCATCCTTTCATGAACGATCAAATAAGAAATTATCATTGCCAATTTGATATGCATATTCTAATTGGAACGACTCGTTAGAAATGCTTATTTTCTTCGTATAAATTGACCGATAACGGATGTATATTACTCTTTAGTTACACGAACCGTCGCGAAAAAAATGTAACAAATGGCTGATGTCTGATATTTTTTCCATTTCTCCACGGATTCTCGTTTTTTAGTGAATTGTTGTGGTAAAGTTCAATTGCATTTATGACAGCTCGGCTGCCAGAGGCTCTAGTCGGCGTAATGATGGCAGTCCGAAAGCTAATGTTAAGATTTATCTTTCTTGTGTGTGTGTGTTTGGGAGCAAGATACTTTTACCGAAATAATATAGAATATTAGTTACCATTACTGACGGCATACGTTTGTTGTTGAGAGCTGAACATCATACTTATTTTGATCCGTGTGGTTTGTTGTAATTGAAAGTTTTTTTTAGTAGTTTTAGTAATGAATGTTTTTTTGTTTTGCGTTATGGCATTTTTCAAAGACTGGCCTTGAACACAAGCGACTTGATGACACCCGACGTAAGTAATACCTTTTCAGAAATGAAACATGGTGCATTTTTTAGACATTTTACTTCAATGCGCAGTTTACATTCTGAATGATTGCGTTTCGTTACGTCCTAGGAAGCTCATCTACCGAGTTTCCATATCGTCAATCGTGTATGGGGATAAGGGCCTTTACTTACGATTATGTTTAATTAGCTTGAATTTTTTATCATCTCGGTTTGTTAGTGCTATTAACATGATATTAAAAATTCATCTCGAAATTTTGAAATGTAAATTCTTAATTTTCATTTCCTCCCTTGCATTATCTATTGAGTGATTCTTAAGCCTGAAGTCTGGAATCTGATCATTTTTGCAAGGTTCATTTCAAACAACAATATACATTTTATCTCAAACACCGTGATTCTACTCATTGCGATACTAAATACACGCGTACTTTTTTTTCAGAGTAACGTATTTATTTTAAAGTAACGTGTGTATTTCAAAGTAGCGTGTGTATTTCAAAGTAGCGTGTGTCTTTTCCAAAGCAACGTGTGTATTTCAAAGTAAGACATGCATTTAGATAAGGTGACGAGTTGTCGAAGATACGAGTTGTAGAATACTTGTTCCGTATCTTTTTCGTTAGAGTGAACTGTTTTGATGTATTTTAATTATTTGGATGCGCTGAAAGAGACCCTACACATTCGGGGGGATTTAATATATTTTTACTGCACTTAAACTTTGTGTAGTTAGAGGACACTTCAAATTGTTACATTGATTAAGGTGTCACCAAACAAATAACTTGACAAGTTGATGGTTCAATAAAATTAGCAAACTAACCCAATTACTGGTTGGTAGGTATGTCTCCCAACCTTTGATTTTTCAGCAGCATGATGAGTGTATTGTTCGAGGCGAAATAAAGAGTGCCCGGCTATTGTGTGTTCGTTGTAACGTCGAGCAAGAATCCGGACTCCTGCCGTTATGACGTTAAAATGAGCTGCAGTACTAAAAATCTCTGGTGGGAGGATTGGATTGAGAAAAAAACAGACGACGATGCTGGGAGACACGACCGTTCCCCTGTGACCGACGGCGTCCAGAGTTCGTTAATAATATCGATGAATCTGACAGGCAGCTCTGCTTGTGTTGTAGCTATCTTATTAAAATAGTTCGTGGCTATCAAATTCTGGAAATCAGCCAGCTATAGACGTCCGAACTAGGGTCTCTTCGCGGTTTTGTTACGTATGTCCCTGCGTAGAGATTCCACGTTTTTTAGCATGCATATACTTATGGCTGTTTCCTCTAGGCTCATAAGAAACAGACATATGCATGAACGTATTTAAAAATGTACAATCTCAATGAAGGGATATCTAAAACAAAACAGATAAAACCCCTATATTTTGACGTCTATAGAACATTGTAAATACTTGAGAACACCCTATATATCGATCATATACATGTATGCACATTCTATCAAATAATCCCTTACTTTTCTCTCTATGTACCTCCTTGCTCTCCTTCAACAGCAACAACGTAAGAAGAAGTGTCGGTTTGCCGGCGGTCTTCAAGATGACATAAGGAGAAGACTGCCCTTCTACTGGTCGGACTACAGGGACGGCTTGGTAGGGGACAAGACGGTGCAGAAAGTGGTCAGTACAACTCTCTTCCTATACTTCGCCTCCATCCTCCCAGCCATCGCATTCGGGGTGCTAAATGACCACAACACGCACGGCAAAATAGGTGAGGTGTTGGTTTGGGTAAAGTATGGGTGAAGTGTAGCCGAGGTGTACGTCCCGATGACTTAAAAAAAGGATTGCCAAAGAATCACAACACGGCATAGCAAGGGAAGTGTTGGTCAGGAGTTGGTTAGGTGTTGGTGAGGTGTTGGTGAGGTGTTGGTGAGGTGTTGGTGAGGTGTTGGTGAGGTGTTGGTGAGGTGTTGGTGAGGTGTTGGTGAGGTGTTGGTGAGGTGTTGGTGAGGTGTTGGTGAGGTATTGGTGAGGTATTGGTTAGGTA
>SDVV010020925.1:0-13226 GCA_016164225.1 Gammarus roeselii | reverse complement strand
ATAACATTCCAGTGCAATAACACAACAAAAAAGTGCAGTTTTTGCACTGGAAAACAACATTTCATGATACATTTTTGTAAATTGTGAGTTCACAGGGGTTAAATATGAACCAAGATATGTTCACAGTTCACCCCATGGGGTAGAACTGTGAACTAGAAATTGGTTCATACATCACCCCACTTTGTTTCATAAAACACCCCGAGTGGTACGGCTTGGTAGCTACCACTGTTCTATTGCAGATAGATCCATACACATATCATACATTCATGACTCGCTACCAAGGTTCAAGTTCCACCCCCTAGTTTGACCAACAAAGTTCACACCAAAAAATTATACCCTATTTACTGAACCTTCTGAGATTTTTTGGGATTGAGAATTCACAGTTCACTTCAAAGCCCACTCACAACTGAACCAATAAACATCTGTAAATGAGATTTCTACAGTTAAAAGCCAACAAAATTGCTTATATAATGACATCTTAATTTTTTTTGATCATCCAACCATTTTTCACAAAATGGCCCCAGGTTCCTTCCTCCCCTCCCCAAGTCAGGTGTTCTTTTTCACCCCATCTGACTATTTTTCTAACCTGGGAGGCAAAAGTACGTATTATTAATAATAAATTGACTACCCCAAGGTATCCAACTACCTACTCCACCATATCCACCATGATATCCGAAATGACTCCGTATCTTATAGAAGGCTTGCATCGGTATGTTTTGTTCACCTGACGAACAGGTGCAGCAGGGTGGGCGAGATCTACGCCGTGTGGACAAACCAACATCTCAGGCCCTAACGAAGTTAATGTTAGTGCATCGTACCATCTGACAAAATTGAAACAAAACTCACAGTTGTTGTACTAGGGGAGACCTTTGAAATGATGTGTTGCATTCCCTATTAAGATAATACCTGTATTAACTACAGACACACGGACGGACGTACCCTTTTATGGTAACAGGGTCAGAAACCTTCTTGAGATATATATACAACACTTATCATTCTGTTGTAATGATAACACTGTGTAAAACTGTCTTCCCGCTGGAACTGGGAGAAACAGTTAACCATGCTACGAAATGATAAATAATACTGTAATGATAACAACACTGCAGAAAACTATGTCTTCCCGCTGGTACTGGGAGAAACAGTTAACCATGCTAGGAAATGATAACACTGTAATGATAACACGCAGAAAACTATGTCTTCCCGCTGGTACTGGGAGAAACCGTTAACCATGCTAGGAAATGATAACACTGTAATGATAACAACACTGCAGAAAACTATGTCTTCCCGCTGGTACTGAAAGAAACCGTTAACCATGCAAGGAAATGATAACACTGTAATGATAACAACACGCAGAAAACTATGTCTTCCCGCTGGCACTGGGAGAAATCGTTAACCATGCTAGGAAATGATAACACTGTAATGATAACAACACTGTGTAAAACTATGTCTTCCAGCTGGAACTGGGAGAAACAGTTAACCATGCTAGGAAATGATAACACTGCAATGATAAAAACACTGTAGAAAACTATGTCTTCCCGCTAGAGCTGGGAGAAACAGTTGGTAACCATGTTAGGAAATGAAAACACTGTTATGATAACAACACTGTATAAAACTGTCTTCCAGCTGGTACTGGGAGAAACTGTTAACCATGCTAGAAAAATGATAATACTGTTATGATAACAACACTGCGGAAAACTATGTCTTCCCGCTGGAACTGGGAGGAACAGTTCACCATGCTAGAAAATGATAACACTGTAATGATAACAACACTGTGAGAAACTGTCTTCCAGCTGGAACTGGGAGAAACAGTTAATCATGCTAGGAAATGATACCACTGTAATGATAACACTGTGGAAAACTATGTCTTCCTGCTGGAACTGGGAGAAACAGTTAACCATGCTAGGAAATGATAACACTGTAATGATAACAACACTGTGTAAAACTTTGTCTTCCCACTGGTACTGAGATAAACTGTTAACCATGCTAGAAAAATTATAACACTGTTATGATAACAACACTGCGGAAAACTATGTCTTCCCGCTGGAACTGGGAGAAACAGTCAACGATGCTAGGAAATGATAACACAGTAATGATAACAACACTGTGAAAAACTGTCTTCCAGCTGGAACTGAAAGAAACAGTTAACCATGCTAGGAAATGATAACACTGTAAGGATAACAACGCTGGAAAACTATGTCTTCCTGCTAGAACTGGGAGAAATAATTAACCATGCTGGAAAAGGCTGGGCGTTCACCAGGTGATTGCACGACAGACTTCTCGTTATTTTCCAATTTAGACCACTAGTGAATCATCGTTGTGTTCGTCTATATTCCTCAGCCTCAGCTTGGGTCTTCGGAAATTTGCGCAAAAGTGGGAGCCTTTTAGAGGGGTAAACAGAGGGGAATCTGGGATGGCTTTCCATAAAGAGTCGCATGTGACTGAATCGGTGTGCCTCAGTACCCGCTAACTGCGACCTATTGGGCGGTGGGGCCATGGTAATGTCTTTGATTCTGAATAGCTCACATAACAGACTATAACTGTTTTGCAGGTTCTCAGACATCAGAAAAGAATTGTTTCGAATGATCAGCCTCAGCAATTGTCTTTCGACACCGGAGCAACCGGTCAGGTTGACGACCGACGCCTTATGCAGGATCGTATCGGAGCGAGTCAAGAACACTTCCTCCAGAGTGTGGTTGATGCCAGAACAGTGCTCGAAGCTGACATTGACGATGCTGTCGGAACACGTATTCTCGACGAACCTCTTCCACGCGTCAGGAGTCACGTCACTAGCACGCTCAATGTGGATGGTTGATAGTGAAGTGAGCTTCTCCAAGGATCTGAGGTCATTGTCGCGTAGACGCTCTGCATGAAATATCTCGAGGAAAGTGAGCTTTGAACATTCGGCTATCACCTTGTAGGTAAGACTGGTGCATGCAGAAGCTTTGAAATTCAACTCTTTCAACTGATTCTTGATCTGGCCGAGAAGAGGCACAAGAAACTCATCAGTGAGACGTCCAGGACCATTCAACTTGAGACTCTCCAAGTGACTGCAATTGTTGCTGAGACGAGACAGAAACTCATTGGGGTCCGTATTCCCGGAGATTGCCTCAAAACTCACAAGCGGTATGAGCGAGATCAGTTCATTGAACTCATTTGGCTGACAAGCAACCAAAGTTAGGTGTTTCAAGCGAGGACAACCAGTTGCAAGCAGGGTCAGATCATCAACATTACGAGCAAAAAAGATGCAGCGCTCCAATCGAAGGGTTTCGAGGAGAGGGCAGCTTCTGGAAACAAGTCGAAGAATGGGAGAGACCTCAAATACAGAACCTAGTTTCAGTGTTCTCAGACACTTTGCTCTCTGAACCATGGTTGTGAAGCTGTTAAATGCAGAATCACTTGGGTTACAGCTTCTAACGTAGGCTCTGACTACAGTCCACAAGGTGGGATCTCGTCCAATGTTGTACCAAGCTTTGCAGACTGGCAAAACTGAGTGGGCAATCCCTCTAGTGTCGAAGTGCTTGAAGATCATCAAAATAACATCAGTACAGAGGTCATTGAATTGTTTCCTTTGGTTGCCGCCAGACACTGACACAGTTTTCGCGGATGGGCTTGCAACACGACAGTCGTCATCATTATCAGAATTCTCTGCAGTATCACCGGCTGACAACTGACAACAAGGCAGACAATTCTCAGCCACTTTGATGATGCGGTCTAATACCTTCATATTCAACTGACTAATAACCTATTTAAAATATTCGGATTTGAACGGCAAACACTAAGTTTCTGAAAAAAAAAATGAAGTAAACCTATTGACATCATTCGCCACAGCGGGACTAGTAGGTTCCCCAACAGCGTCTCTGTTGCTCGTCGAAACAAAAGATTTTAATTTAATATTGCATGCCTTGGTTATCTTAAAACGAATCATTTCAAGTTGGAATTCACTATTTTGTAATCCAAAGGGAGTCGTGTAGTGTTCCAGGAGGGTGTGCCACGTCCTCCCCCAGTCCCTTGAGTTTCCAGGGTCCTGCGGGTTCACTCGTCGCACCCTTCACTCGACTTTCTTCAACTCTTCTCGACACGCCTCGACGCAGCTCTCCAGCTCTCGCCAGTACATCGTGGGTTGAAATAACTACTTAGACGATCGTGAGCACGCGCTTACATTGTTCAAGGGGATAGGTTTTGCATCGTGGAGAGTGAAAGAGGGATGACCGAGGTCTTTCGAGTTCCAAAGAGGCCACAAGGGGTTGCTCCCGGGCCCTCCAAGTCCTGCGGGTCCCTGCGTCTCGAATCCATTCGACTTGTCGCCCGGCCATGTCGACTTGCCTAAAAGTCGACATGGCCGGGCGTCTCGACACGCCTCTCCCTCTCTCTGCGCATTACATCGTGGACTGGAAATTTTTATTTTCCTATTCAAGCATTGCATATATACCTTATTTCAGTGGGTGGGTCTTGCAGCATGGGGAGTGGGGGGGGAAGGGTTAGAGATCCCCAGGGTCCCAAACTTTCTCACTGAGGTCCCAAAAGGTTTCAAGGGGTCACAAAAAGCCCCAAAAAGATCCAGGAGGCTTCTTCTAAGTCCTCCGAGTTCCTCGGGTTCCCTGGGTCACCTCGTCACGACCCATCTCGACTCAGCGCCAACCCCGTAGACTCGTCTCAACTCGCTTCGACTCGCCTAGTGAAAGTCTTTCATGCCATGAAAGACTTCACACTCCGAGATCAAATCCATCATCACTTCACTACTTGGTCACCGTAACGCCTTGCTATGGTCGGTCATTCATTTTGCGCCAGGGAGAGTGCCAAAATCCTCCACCTTAGGTTTGACTAGAGTAACCAACACAACGCATTGTCAACCAAAGGCCCCTGCGGACATTATACATACAACCGACGGATAATCAACCGGTTACACAAATGATAGATCGACCTAATATTGATCATCCCTTAAAACCAGCCATGAACATAAGCGCCGTCATCCGTGAAACCAAAAACTCGTCAGCAGCGGGCCCAGACGGCATATCATACATTCACTCTAAACATCTAGATCCGCACGCCATAGCGACTCTCACAAACATCACTAGTCTAAATTTTCCATTCTACATAATACAATACCCAACACTTAGAAACAAGCAAAATCATTCCCATCCTGATTCTCAACAAAGCTCACAGATCCAGCATCATTTCTCTCCTCTCGAACCCCTCGAAAATCTTGGAGACTAGTTCTAAACAAAATCAATGCCCATATCCCACTCTCCCCTACGCAACACGGTTTCAGAACTTGACACTCAACAACCTCACCCAGACCATCCATGAAGGGCTAACCGAAAATAAACCCGCCGAACGCACCCTGGTGTGAGCCATTGATGTCATTTGATTCAAGCCTCATTTCCAAAGAAGCCTCAACGCGAGTCATAACATGCTCTCCCGTAGGGCTCTGTGATCATAGATTCCCGTAGGCTCGCGCACCTCTGTGTGCGAGAAAAACAAAGTTGTCATAGTTAGAAAAATTCGAACATTTCGGCCATGTCAGACGCACGCTGGTGCGCACAAGAAAAACGCTTAGACAGAACGGACCTCCGCGTTCAATAAAGTAAAAACTTCAAGAGTAATGCGTGCGCACAGGTAATATCGTCGTGACAGGTACAAGGTTTACGGCTACACGGACAATATCAGCTCTAATAGCAACGCAACACTAGGTTTACAGCTACGCGGTCTAGTTAAATTACAGCAGTTTCCATTTTTTCAGGTAAGATGAAGACTCAGATAAAACGAGTCCCCGCCTCCTATCATTCAAAACTTCAAGAGTAATATGTACGCACGCTAGTGCGTACAGGTATCATCGTCGAGACTAGCAAAAGGTTTTCGGCTACACGGACAGAGAGAGTCCGCTCAGACAGCAACTCATTACAGTACATTTTATTTATTCAAGCAAGATAGACGAAATGAAACTCCCCCGTCTCCTATCATTTAGAACTTCAAGAGTAATATGTACGCACGCTGGTGCGTACAGGTAGAATCCTCGAGACTGCTACAAAGTTTACCGGTACACGGACAAAATCAGTTCCGACAGCAACGCAACACAATGTTTACAGCTACGCGGCCTTGTTCGGTTACGGAACAATTTATTTATTTGTGTAAGAAACAGACTCAGACGAAACGAATCCCCGCCTTCAACCATTTAGAACTTCCAGAGCAATATGTACACACGCAAGTGCGCACAGATATTGTCGTCAAAATTGGTACAAGGTCTATGGCTTCACGGATCAGATCAACTCTAACCGCAACGCATCACAATGTTTATAGCTACACGGTCCAGATCACGCACAGAACGTGCATATGGTCCGTGCACGCGCGAGCGAGCACAGACTAAAAAACCGATTATTAACAAAATCACATACAGGAACTCTCACATAAATACATTAGCACTATTCAATATGATAAAATTGTAGATCGCGGAGGAGAAAGGGCGGGTTCATCATGGGCTGAAAAACAGCTCGGATTATAGACATCACACTTATTGTTTAGGGGATAGGGTGGGGGTGCAGAGGTCCCTCGGGTCCCAAAAGAGCCCGATGGGTCCCGGAGAGTAACCCAAGTCCTCCGGGTCCTCCGAGCTCCTCGGGCCCCCTCGTTTCAGCTCATCTCGGCTTGTCTCGAATAATTTCGGCCAGTCTCGACTCATCGCGCCCAAACTCGACTTGTCTCGACATGTTTCGACTGATCTCGACCAGCCTCGACGCGGCTCTCCCCCTCTGCGTTAGCAATGCTATGAACTGTAAAAACTAATTCCCTCTGCGTTAGCAATGCTATGGACTTCGATAACTAATTTTTCTACTCAAGCACTCCACATATGCACATTCCCTGTGTATGGTTTTTTCAGCGTAGAAAGAGGGGAGCAGAGATTCTAGGATTTAGAGGGGCCTCAAGAGGGTCCCAGTTTCTCAAGAGGGTCCCAAAGGGTCTCAGGAGTGTCCCAAAGAGCCCCAAAAGGGTTCAAGTGGGTACCCTCAAATCCTCTTGGTCTTCCAAATCCACCGGGTTCATGAAACCCCGAGTCCTGCGGGTCCCACGAGTAACCCCCTTCCCTGGGTCACCTAGGCTCAACCAACCTCGGTATATAATAAACAATGCAAAATTTATCACCATGGAGAAAGGGCAGAAATAAATAATAGAGACCAAGAAATAAGAAATACTAAAATAAAGTGTTAATGATCTATAAAATTAATAATCATCTATCCACCCCAACCCTTGATATAAGTAAGACCTTCGACACAGTTACAAGACACGTCCTCAGGAAGAAAATAATTAGCACGTACCCGACACATCCCCAAAGGTGTCCCACAGAGCTCTGCCCTTCCCCCTCCAGTATCAATGCCTTCATGCACGACCTGCCAATTCCAACAGAACCCAACACCTACATGAACTCATACGCGGACGACCTCACACTGATAACACAACACCATAAACACACGAACCTCAGCGGCGTACCTCCAGCAGTACCTGAACTGTCTTGAAGTCTGGCTGCTGGAGAACAGAATAAAGGTCTAGTTATATCCCACATTATTAACACCAGATAACGGTGAACACCGCATACATCATCAGGTCACGCTAAACAACACTCATACCGCAAAGTCACTCTACAACTATCTTTGGAGTAACCTATTACACGGGGATGCCATTCCAACCCCACACAAACAACATCGGCATTTAAGCCCAACCTAGAATGAACATGTCCTAGGTACTTACCACAACTATTACGGTCACTCCAATGAATCAATTTTAAAACGATTCAAACTATTCACCAGGCCCATAATCTCTTAAGCAAACACCGCCTGGTCCTGACCTTGCATCCACAACACACATTAATTCGCGGCCTAGCGCATCGCAACGGCTGTACACAGACCACAACGATTCCGCACAAACACCATTTTGATACGTATGATTCAATTCTTCAACAAGATTGTTGACCCGGCACATTCCTGCCGCCACCTTGTGAACCCACGTCAAATCAACCGAAACATACAAAACACATCAGCTCTCTTTACGCGATTTTTCCCAGTCCTACAGATAACACGTCTATGTACAAATAACTGTCACGGCTAAGTTGCGGGCAGGACCCTACGGTCCTCCAGTCATACCAGCATAGATTGGGAAATGTCCGTTCCGATCTCTGTCTGCGATACCGGGGTTCGCTCGTTACGGTCGAGCTCGTCATGACTAGTGATGGGACGATACCGAAAATTTGGCCGATACCGATACTACCGGTACTAAAAATAGCCGATATTTTGCCGATACCGATACTTTTTCATAATTTTGATTCATTGGTTGAAGTATGCATTTATACTTTAGTAAATCTTATGCCACAGAGATTTAAAAAAATCACTATTCCAGTAAAGATATTCAGTGATTGACTATCCACAGATAATTATTGGCTCATAAGTCTGTTAGGCACTTTGACTTTGATACACAGACTAAATAGACAGTATTCCTCAGTGAATCTTGCAGGCCTTTAAATTTATTATCACATTTTCTTCATATTATTATGTAGCTACCTATAATATATGGGTAAATTACAAGCACATCGTGAGTCCTCTCATTTATCCAAGTGTTAGGTACGTGCTGTTATATGACACAAAATATTTCGAAGTATCGGCCAAGTATCGGCCACTTTTCACAAATACAGATACCATTAAAAATAGCAGATACCCACCGAAACCGGTACTTTGGCACTTCACCAGTCATGACATCCTGCTCAACAAACACACCCGGCACGCTCAATCATGTTATCACGTCGGTGCGTGATCTGAAGAACACCCACGAGACAGCATCAGCAACCTAAGGGATGCAGGTCTAATATAAGGGCCAGCACCTGCTAAAACACTACCGACATGCACATGTCTATGGGTTCCCAGACTTCAAGTTGTGGCTCCTTCACCCAAGGTGGAGCCGCGGTTGAGCAATAACAACAACAACAACAGCAACCGACTCGACTGCCAACTTCGCTCCATGTGTAGATTGAAGTGTCAGAGAGACAGGTTAACCTTCAATTAATATAATATGAAACAAGAAATAAAGTACACGACTTGAACAGTCCTAGCAATTAAAGTATACTGTGACATAAGAGGCCTGTTAGGCAGCCAGGCGGAGGAAATAGCAGCAGAGGGAGAGGTCTTTTGGGGGGACCCAGATAAGCGGTCAAGATGACAAAATTGGAGAAGATAGGGGCCGTTGGAAGGTCCCTTATAGGCGATCAAAAGGAGAAAATTGGATAAGAGGGAATGGTCAGTTGAAAGGTGCCTTATAGGCGATGAAGAGGAGAAAATTGAAGAGGGAATGGTCCGTTGGAAGGTGCCTTATAAGCGATCAAGAGGAGAAAATTGAAGAGGGGATGGTCCGTTGGAAGATGCCTTATAGGCGATCAAGAAGAGAAAATTGGAAAAGAGGGAATGGTCCGTTGAAAGGTGCCTTATAGGCGATTAAGAGGAGAAAATTGGAGAAGATGGAAAGGTCCGCTGGAAGGTGCCTTTTAGGCGGTCAAGAGAAAAAAATTGAAGAAGAAGAAATGGTGTGTTGGAAAATTCTTTAAAAGCGTACAAGAAGAGAAAATTGGAGAAGAGGGAATGGTCCGTTGGAAGGTGCCTTATGGGCGGTCAAGAGGAGAAAATTGGAGAAGAGGGAATGGTCCGTTGGGAGGTTCCTTATAGGCGGTCAAGAGGGGAAAATTTGAGAAGAGGGAATGGTCCGTTGGAAGGTGCCTTATAGGCGGTCAAGAGGAGAAAATTGAAGAGGGAACGGTCCGTTGGAAGGTGTCTTATAGGCGGTCAAGAGGAGAAATTTGCGCGAGAGAGAAGGGTGCGTCAGGAAAAGCCTGTTGGGAGGTCATGAGGAGGAGGAGGAGGAGGAGGATGCTATAGAGTGGTAAGGGTATGTTGGGAGGAGCCAGTTTATTGGCCAAAAACATATAGTTGCCGTTGAGGGAAGAGACTGTTTGAAATGATCGAGGAGCATGACTGGAGTGTTGCTGAAAGACAGGTTCACTAACGGCGTGGTTCGAATCAGAAAGGAGCTGCCGCCGCGTGCAACGAGACCTCACGTTCGGCAACCCTACCCCAAGAGGCCTCTGTAATCTTTGCAGAGCTGCACTCACTCGAACTGGCCATCTCCATAACAAAAATTTACCGCCTACCCAAATATGTTGTATTTTCAGACAGTCTAAGTGCTCTCCTCCAGCTGACATCTCTGCACTTTGATCACCCTGCCCTTCGAAAAATGCAACACGATCTATTCACGATGTCCGAGACATGTTAAGCGGTAGAGTTCTGCTGGATCCCTGGACACGTGGGGATAAGAGGAAACGAGCGCACAGATTCTCTCGCTAAACTGGTGTCTACCCTGCAAGAACAATTCATCTCCATACATTACCGAGTCTGGTTCCCAGTCATCAACTCACGTATAACATCACGATGGAACGACTCTTGGCAGAAGAGTGAACAAAAGATGCTTGCAATTAAACCATCCGTAGGAGAATGGGACACCAAGTTTTCCTATAGAAGAGACCACGTTTTCATCAACCGTTTGTGCGCGTCTCACTCGTGGATAACCTATAATCACTTGATGGACGTAGACATGGGACCGGACGCACCTCCATGCCACTGTTGCCACCAAGTGGCAATCAGTGTGAAACACTTGCTTATGGATTGTAATGCACACGCAGCAGCCCGACGAGCCTTCTTGAATACTCCGTGTACCCTACAAGGCCTGCTCACAGAAACAGTTTACAGGAAAAAAACTAATATCTTTCGGGAAACATATCGGACTCTATGATTGTTTGAATCCTCTCCGTTCATGAACGCACTACTCTGCTGAAGATCAAATTTAAGCTCGCGCTCGAGGGTGCGCACCGGAACTGATTGACCTTCGTCCCCTACGGGAGAGCTTTAATTAACTTCGCGTTGAGGCTTCGGTGGAACACAGAAGCAACTACTATTACTACTACTCCACACTCACGTTTCTCCTTCCTAACGCCTGCTTCGCACCATCCATTCATCCAAACCTCTGTCTCCCTCAAGGCCTACGTCCATTCGCCTCTGCCTGCAACACCCTTTCCACCAATCTCCCTTCATCCATCCTCACCATGTGTCCGAACCATCTCAGAACACGTGAATCAACTCTGTCCTCTAACTTCTTTACCATCCCCGACTCAGTCTGATGTTTTGGAACAGTCAGTGTTTATGTGGCGGTACTCAGAGTATTGATCATCGAGCAGTCTTGAGAATTCTCGGCGGTACGTGTTGGTTGGAGTTGTTGCTGCGGGGTACACTTGCAGATCAAAGTTGACCAGCGATGGGCTGATCATCCACGTTGGTGTGTTGATTTGAAGTATTCGATAGGAGAATGAAGGCTTGATTGCCTTGCGATTGATGTTCAGCGAGGTCAGAAAGTTGCCCACACGTAAGAAAAAGGGTGGGGATAATTCTTTTTGGCAGCAAAGAGGCGTTTATCGAGAAGGTTAGTGACGTCGCTGAGTGCTGGGCTATTGATATAGCTCCTTCTCTTGAAATAGTACTGTAGCGAAAGTTCGTCTCTCCGGAGCGGAAGAGGAAGCTCGTTAGCAAGCACGATCGGGGATTCGATGGGAGTGGAACGGAACGCGCCGATTGTGATACGCAGGGCGTTGTTCACGATGATGGAGAGAGGTTCAAGGGTGGTTTTGGCTGCTGAACCGTAAACAATTGCTCCGTAGTCAATGCGCGAGCGTATTATTATTCTGAATAACGTCATGCCGGTGTCCATATCGGCACCGAATTTCAAGGATGTTACAGAGAGGATAAGTCCGGTTGCCTTTTTGCAGAAAGTCTCTAGGGCTGTAATATGGGGACGCCATGTGAGTTTAGAGTTCCACACAAGACCGAGGAATTTTATCAATTCTTCGTATATTAGCGGAGAGTTGTTCAGCGTTAAGGCTGGTTTTAGGTGTAAGCCGGGCACCAGAGTAGAATGCATGCTTTTCGTTTTGGAGGGCGAGAATCGGAATCCGTTTGAAAAGGCCCAGTTCCCGACTAGGTTTAGACATATCTGGAGTTTCTGTTTTATTGAAAGTCATCCGCGTCATCCGTCGCGCGGGAGAATGTCTGCCATCTGGTTGATTTTGAGTAGCTATAAAAGAGTGACACTGAGGACGCTTTCTTGGGGAACGCCCATTTCTTGCGGATAGAATGGTGACAGGGTGTTACCGACCTTAACCCTGCAGGTGCAATTTTGCAAGAATTGGTGGACGAAACGTGGTAGTAGTAGTGGTAGATGCTTCCCTGTCCCACCGGAGTCCCAACGCGAAGTTAATGCAGACTCCCCCGTAGGGCGGTGAAACGTGGTAGGTGGCCTCTCGGTCCTTTGCGGTGGGAATCCTTTATGGTGCCGTATTTCCAGGTAGTATCGTATGCTTTTTCGATGTCGAAAAATATGAAAACCACGTGTTCCCCTCGGACAAATGCCTGTCTAATGTCAGATTCCAGTCTTACAGGGTGGACTGTAATAGAATGACGCTTGCGGCCGCCTCACTGGATGCTGTTGAGGCCTGCATGCATATCAAGGTGGTCTTACAGAGGTCGCTGGTAAGACCAATGGGGTGGTAGTTATGTGGGTCACCATGGAATTTCCCGGGTTTGGGTATTGGGATAATTACAGATTCCCGCCATTGATCGAAAAAAACGAGTTCGAATACATTGTGTTGAACAATGTATTCGTGGTGCTGGTGCGGCTGGCCGTGGTGCTGCTGCAGGTGGTCGTGGTGCTTCTGCTGCAGCTGGTCGTGGTGCTGCTGCAGCTGGTAGTGTCGCTGCGGAGGGTGGTGGTGTTGTTGCGGCTGGTGGGAGTGTCACTCGGTCTTAATGTGGTCCGGCGGCAGCTGGTCACGATTCTGATGCCGATGGTTGCGTTGTTGTTGCGTATGGCTCTGGGGCTGCCGCCAGTCGTGATGTTGCTGTGACTGGTCGGGGTGGTGGTGGTGCTCCTAATCGGGTTGGTGGGGCCACTGGGTCAAATAATCAGAATTTTCTCCTGCGCTGAGCTCCAGCAGTGTTTTGAGTGATATTAATTGTTTTAAAGTTGGCCATGTAAACGTCAACTCACTAGCTTATAAAGTCGATTTTATCTCAAACTTACTTTTGAAGCAGGGTATTCATGTTTTGGCTGTTAGTGAGACGTGGTTGTTGCCTTCTGTTGCATCGTCCTTC
>SDVV010020924.1:0-13227 GCA_016164225.1 Gammarus roeselii | reverse complement strand
TGAATATTGCATGGCTGGCGTCAGATATAGCCCCATTGAGTGTATTGAATATTGCATGGCTGGCGTCAGATATAGCCCCATTGAGTGTATTGAATATTGCATGGCTGGCGTCAGATATAGCCCCATTGAGTGTATTGAATATTACATGGCTGGCGTCAGATATAGCCCCATTGAGTGTATTGAATATTGCATGGCTGGCGTCAGATATAGCCCCATTGAGTGTATTGAATATTGCATGGCTGGCGTCAGATATAGCCCCATTGAGTGTATTGAATCTATCATAGCTTGCGTCAGACAGAGCCAAATGGAGTGTATTGAACACTGCATGGCTTGCGTAAGCTGTAGCCTCATGGAGTGTATTGAATATTGCATGCCTTGCTTTAGATGTATCCCCATAAAGTGTATTGGATATTGCATGGCTTGCGTCAGACGTAACCCCGTGGAGTGTATTGAACGAATACACATAAGACCTGAGTCGCACGGTTGCAAGATCATTCTAAGACATGAACGGGCAATAAACATTTCAAAACTTGTGTAAGGGGAAGGAAGCAGCTATAGAAAAAAAGACGTAATGATTGTCTAATTGGTCTCAAAGATCACTCCAGTACGTCATCAATGGGTCGTGTAATGTTCTAGCAATAAATCAGTACGTCATCAATGGGTCGTGTAATGTTCCAGCAATAAATCAGTACGTCATCGATGGGTCGTGTAATGTTCCAGCAATAAATCAGTACGTCATCCATGGGTCGTGTAATGTTCCAGCAATAAATCAGTACGTCATCAATGGGTCGTGTAATGTTCCAGCAATAAATCAGTACGTCATCAATGGGTCGTGTAATGTTCCAGCAATAAATCAGTACATCATCAATGGGTCGTGTAATGTTCCAGTAATAAATCAGTACGTCATCAATGGGTCGTGTAATGTTCCAGCAATAAATCAGTACGTCATCAACAGGGCTTGCAAAGTTTCTGAAACAAAAATCGGTTTGAAACCAATTGCCCAGTCAACCTCCCTTGTTTGACCTTGACTAATTATTTTGCAAGCTAAAACCTGTAATCATTTTAGGTTCATAATTGCCAGTATGATTTTTCTTTGGCCGGCTACCGCGGTTATTCTGTGGCCGGCTACCGCGGTTATTATTTGGCTGGCTACCGCGGTTATTATTTGGCCGGCTACCGCGGTTATTCTGTGACCGGCTACCACGGTTATTCACTGGCTGGCTACGCGGTTATTCTTTGGCCGGCTACCGCGGTTATTCTTTGTCCGGCTACGCGATTATTCTGTGGCCGGCTACCGCAATTATTATTTGGACGGCTACCGCGGATATTATTTGGCCGGCTACCGCGGGTACTGTGTGGCCGGCTACCGCGGTTATTATTTGGCCGGTAACCCCGGTTATTCTTTGACCAGCTACCGCGATTATTCTTTGGCTGGCTGCCGCTGTTATTCAGTGGCCGGCTACCGCGAAAGTTTTATGGCCGGCTCCCGCGGTTATTCGTCAGCCGGCTACCGCGGCTATTCTTTGGCTGGCTACCGCGGCTATTCTTTGGCTGGCTACTGCGATTATTTATGACCGGCTACAGCGGTTAATCATGACCCGGCTACAGCAGTTATCATTTGGCCGGCTACAGCGGTTATTCTTTAGCCGGCTACCGCGGTTATTCTTTGACCATCTACAGCGGTTATTCGTTGGCCAACTACAGCGATTATTCTTTGGCCGGCTACAGAGGTTATTCTTTGACCGGCTACAGCGTTTTTTTTAGCCGGCTACCACTGTTATTCAATCATTTATTTTGCACATTTTTTCCTCAGGGGATCGTGGGATATTTTTTCTTCTTCTCAACTTGTGCCGAATTTGACACTTATATTCCATTGGACGTGACATCACGTCCGTCATATCATGACCAAACACCAATTTAAAGACTTTGTTTAGACCAACGTTGTCCCACGTTGGTGGTTTACTGACGTCAATAACACTGAAGTGACACACCACGACGTTCAAGTGATAGGAAGGGCTGCAGCAAGCAACTGACGTCTACTTATAGCCGTCACTAAGGCATCATGACGTCATGTTTCCTAACGTCAAGCGCCAAACACATCCCAGAATGCCTATCGGTATCTGACATGAGAGTTTTCTTGACATGTAGGCTAATTGCAGCGAGAGTGCGGAAGTTCCTTGACATGTAGACTAACTGCAGCGAGGGTACAGAGGTTTGTTTCCATGTAGGCTAACTGTCGCGAGGATACAAAGATTTCTTGACATGTAGGCTAACTGCAGCAATGATAAAGGGATGTCTTGACATGTAGGCTAATTGCAGCAAGGGTACAGAGGTTTTTTTAAATGTAGGCTAACTCACCTAGATGGTACAGACGTTTCTTGACATGACGGCTAACTGCAGCGAGAACAAAAGGTTACTTGACATGTAAGCTAACTGCAGCGAGGGTACAGAGTTTTTTTTACATGTAGGCTAACTGCAGCAAGGGTACAGAGGTTTATTTACATGTAGGCTAACTGCAGCGGGGGTAAAGAGGTTGTTTGACATGTAGGCTAACTGCAGCGAAGGTACAGAGGCTTCTTGACATGAAGGGGAACTGCTGCGAGGGTTTAGAGGCTTCTTTACACGTAGGCTAACTTCAGCAAGGGTAAAGAGGTTTCTTGACGTATAAAACAGCTGCTGCAAGAGTACAGAGGTTTGTTGACATGTAGGCTAACTGCAGTGAGGGTTCGGAGGTTTCCTTACAAGTAGGCTAACTGCGGCGAGGGTACAGAGGTTTCATGACATGTAGAGTAACTGCAGCGAGGATACAAATGTTTCTTGACATGTAGGCTAACTGCAGCGAGGGTACAGATGGTTATTTGCATTTAGTCTAACTGCGGCGAGGGTACAGAGGTTTCTTTACGTGTAGGCTAACTGCAGCTAGGTTACAGAGGTTTCTTGACATGTAGGTTAAATGCAGCGAGGGTACAGAGGTTTATTTAAATGTAGGCTAACTTCAGCAAGAGTACAGAGGTTTCTTGACGTGTAGGCTAGCTGCCGCGGGGGTACAGAAGTTTCTTGACATATAGGCTAACTACCGCTAGGTTACAGAAGTTTCATGACATTTAGGCTAACTGCAGCGAGGTTACAGAGGTTTATTGGCATGTAAGCTAACTGCAGCGAGGGTACAGAGGCTTCTTGACTTGTAGGCTAACTGCAGCGATGGTACAGAGGTTCCTTTACATGTAGGGTAACTGCCGCGAGGGTACATAGGTTTCTTGACATGTAGGCTAACTGTAGCGAGAGTATAGTAGTTTATTTGCATGCAGGCTAACTGCCGCGAGGTTATAGAGGTTTCTTCACTTGTAGGCTAACTGCAGCGAGGGTAAAGAGTTTTTTAACGTGTAGGGTAACTGCCATGAGGGTACAGAGGTTTCTTGACATGTAGGCTAACTGCAGTGAGGGTATAGAGGTTTCTAGACATATAGGCTAACTGCAGCGAGGGTAGAGATATTTCTTGACATTTAGGCTATCTGAAACGAGGAGACAGAGGTTCCTCTTCATTTAGAGTAACTGCCGCGAGGGTACAGTTGTTTCTTGACATGTAGGCTGACTGCAGCGAGGGTAAAGAAGTTACTTCACTTGTAGGCTGACTGCCGCGAGAGAACAGAGGTTTCTTGTCTGGTAGGCTAACTGCAGCAAAAGTGCAGATGGTTATTTGCATTCAGGCTGACTGCAGCGAGGGTACAGAGATTTTTTGACATGTAGGCTAACTACAGCAAGGCTACAGAGGTTTCTTGATAGGTAGGGTAACTGCCGCAAGGGTACAGAGGTTTCTTGACATGAAAGCTAACTGCCGCGAGGGTACAGAGGTTTCTTGACATGAGGGCTAACTGCAGCGAGGGTACAGAGGTTTCTAGACGTGTAGGCTAACTGCTGCGAGGGTACATAGGGTTTTTATATGTAAACTAACTGCAGGGAGGGTACAGAGGTTCATTTGCACGTAGGCTAACTACCGTGAGGGTACAGAGATTTTTTGACATGTAGGCTAACTGCAGCGAGGGTACATAGGCTTCTTAACATGAAGGCTAACTGACGCAAAGATACAGAGGTTTCTTGACATGTAGGTTCACTGCAACGAGGGCACAGAGGTTTTTTAACATGTAGACTAACTGCAGCGAGGGTAAAGAGGTTTATTTACATGTAGCGTAACTGCCGCAAGGGTAAAGAGGTTTCTTGACATGTAGGCTAACTGCAGCGAGAGTATAGAAGCTTATTTACATGCAGGCTAACTGCCGCGAGGGTACAGAGGCTTCTTGAAATGTAAGCTAACTGCAGCGAGGGTACAGAGGCTTCTTTACATTTTGGGTAACTGCCACGAGGGTACAGAGGTTTCTTGACATATAGGTTAACTGCAGCAAGGGTACAGAGGTTTCTTTACATGAAGGCTAACTGCAGCGAGGGTACAGAGGTTTCTTTATGGGTAGGCTACCTGCTGCGAGAAACAGAGGTTTCTTGACCTGTAGGTTAATTTCAAAGAGGGTTTAGAGTTTTTTCACGTGTAGGCTAACTACCGCGAGTGTACAGACGTTTCTGGACTTGTAGTCTATCTGCAGCGAGGGTACAGAGATTTCTTTACGCGTAGGCTAACTGCCGCGAGTGTACAGAGAGTCCTTGACATCTAGGCTAACTGAAGCGAGGGTACAGAGGTTGATTTACATGTAGGGTAACTGCCGCGAGGGTACAGAGGTTTCTTGATATGTAGGCTAACTGCAGCGAGAGTATAAAAGTTACTTTAGATGTTGGCTAACTGCCGTGATGGACCAGAGGTTTCTTGTTTTGTAGGCTAACTAGAGCGAGGGTACAGAGGTTTCTTGACATGTAGGCTAACTGCAGCTAGGGAACAGAGATTTCATGACCTGTAGGCTAACTGCAGCGAAAACACAGAGGTTTATTTACAACAAGTCTAACTGAAGCGAGGGTACAGAGATTTCTTTGCATGGTGACCTACTGCAGCCAGGGTACCGAGGTTTGTTGACATAAAGGCTAACTGCAGCATAGATACAGAGGTTTCTTGAAATGTAGGCTAACTACAGCGTGGGTTAAAATGTTTCTTGACGTGTAGGCAAACTGCCGCGAGGTACAGAGTTTTCTTTACATGTAGGGTAACTGCCGCGAGAGTACAGAGGTTTCTTGACATGTAGGCTAACTGCAACGAGAGTTTAGTAGTTTATTTACATGCAGGCTAACTGCCGCGAGTGTACAGAGGATTCTTGACATGTAGGCTGACTGCAGCGAGGGTATAGAAGTTACTTTACTTGAAGGCTAACTGCCGCGAGGGAACAGAAGTTTCTTGTCTTGTAGGCTATCTGTAGCGAGGGTACAGAGGTTTCTTCTTGACATGTAGGCTAACTGCAAAGAGGTTACAGAGGTTTCTTTAGATGGTTACCTACTGCAGCGATGGTACCGAGGCTTCTTGACATTAAGGCTAACTGCAGCAAAGATACAGAGGTTTCTTGACATGTAGGCTAACTACAGCGTGGGTCCAGATGTTTCTTGACGTGTAGGCAAACTGCCGCAATAAGACAAATTTCTTGACATACAGGCTAACTGCCTCGAGGGTAGAGAAGTTTCATGATATATATGCTAACTGCAGCGAGGGTACAGAGGTTTCTTTACATGTAGGCTAACTGCAGCGAGGGTTCAGAGGTTTCTTGACATGTAGGCTAACTGAAGCGAGGGTACAGAGGTTTCTTGACATGTAGGCTAACTGCAGCAAGGGTACAGAGGTTTCATGACATGTAGAGTAACTGCAGCGAGGATACAAATGTTTCTTGACATGGAGTCTAACTGCAGCAAATACAGAGGTTTCTTTTCATGTAGGCTAATTTCGGCGAGGGTACAGAGGTTTCCCGACATGTAGGCTAACTGCCGCGAGGGTGCAGAGGTTTCTTGACATGTGGGCTAACTGCCGCGAGGGTACAAAGGTTTTTTGACACGTAAACTAACTGCAGCGAGGGTACAGACGTTTATTTACATGAAGGCTAACTGCCGCGGGGATACAAAGGACTCTTGACATGTAGGCTAACTGCAGCGAGGGTACAGATGGTTATTTGCATTTAGTCTAACTGCGGCGAGGGTACAGAGTTTTCTTTACATGTAGGCTAACTGCAGCGAGGTTACAGAGGTTTCTTGACATGTAGGTTAAATGCAGCGAGGGTACAGAGGTTTATTTAAATGTAGGCTAACTTCAGCAAGAGTACAGAGGTTTCTTGACGTGTAGGCTAACTTTAGCAAGTGAACAGAGGTTTCATGACATGTAGGCTAACTGCAGAGAGAGTATAGAAGTTTCTTTACATGCAGGCTAATTGCCGCGAGGGTACAGAGGTTTCTTGGCATGTAGGCTATCTGCAGCGATGTTACAGAAGTTTATTGACATGTAGGCTAACTGCAGTGTGGGTACAGAGGTTTCTTGACATGGAGGCTAATTGTCATGAGGGGACAGAAGTTTCTTGACTTGTAGGCTAACTGCAGCGAGGTTACAGAGGTTTATTGACATGTAAGCTAACTGCAGTGTGGGTACAGAGGCTTCTTGACTTGTAGACTAACTGCAGCGATGGTACACAGGTTTCTTTACATGTAGGGTAACTGCCGCGAGGGTACATAGGTTTCTTGACATGTAGGCTAACTGTAGCGAGAGTATAGTAGTTTATTTGCATGCAGGCTAACTGCCGCGAGGTTATAGAGGTTTCTTCACTTGTAGGCTAACTGCAGCGAGGGTAAAGAGTTTTTTAACGTGTAGGGTAACTGCCACGAGAGTACAGAGGTTTCTTGACATGTAGGCTAACTGCAGTGAGGGTATAGAGGTTTCTAGACATGTAGGCTAACTGCAGCGAGGGTAGAGAGATTTCTTGACATTTAGGCTATCTGAAGCGAGGGGACAGAGGTTCCTCTTCATTTAGAGTAACTGCCGCGAGGGTACAGTGGTTTCTTGACATGTAGGCTGACTGCAGCGAGTGTAAAGAAGTTACTTCACTTGTAGGCTAACTGCCGCGTGAGAGCAGAGGTTTCTTGTCTTGTAGGCTAATTGCACCAAAAGTACAGATGGTTATTTGCATTTAGGCTGACTGCAGCGAGGGTACAGAGATTTTTTGACGTGTAGGCTAACTGCAGCGAGGCTACAGAGGTTTCTTGATAGGTAGGGTAACTGCCGCAAGGGTACACAGGTTTCTTGACATGAAAGCTAACTACTGCGAGGGTACAGAGGTTTCTTGACATGTAGGCTAACTGCAGCAAAAGTACAGATGGTTCTTACATTTAGGCTGACTGCAGCGAGGGTACAGAGATTTTTTGACATGTAGGCTAACTGCAGCGAGGTTACAGAGGTTTCATGATAGGTAGGGTAACTGCCGCAAGGGTACAGAGGTTTCTTGACATGTAGGCTAACTGCAGCGAGGGTACAGAGGTTTCTTGACATGAAGGCTAACTGCAGCGAGGGAACAGCGGTATCTTGACTTGTAGGCTAACTGCAGCGAGGGTACAGAGGTTTCTTGACATTTAGGCTAACTGCCTCATGGATCCAGAGGTTTCTTGACATGTAAGTTAACTACAGCGAGGGTTCAGAGGTTTCTTGACATGTGAGCTAACTGCAGCAAGGATACAGAGGTTTCTTGATATGTAGGTTCCCTGCAGCGAGGGTACAGAGGTTTATTTACATGTAGGCTAACTTAAGCGAGGGTACAGAGGTTTCTTGACGTGTGGGCTAACTGGAGCGAGAGTACAGGGGTTTCTGGACATATAGGCTAACTGCAGCGAGGGTGCAGAGGTTTCTTTACTTGTAGGCTAACTGCAGCGAGGGTACAGATATTTCATGACGACTAGGCTAACTGCCGCGAGGGCCCTGAGGTTTCTTGACATGTAGGCTTATGCAGCGAGAGTACAGATGTTTCTTTACGTGTAGGCTAGCTGCCGCGATTTTACAGAGTTTTTTTGACATGTATGCTAACTGCAACGAGGGTACAGAGGTTTCATGACATGTAGGTAACTGCAGCGAGGGTACAAATGTTTCTTAACATGTAAGGCTAACAGCAGCGAGTGTACAGTGGTTTCTCCACATGAGGGCTAACTGCAGCGGGGGTACAGAGATTTCTTGACATGTAGGCTAACTGCAGCGAGGGAAGAGATATTTTATGACGACCAGGCTAACTGTAGCGAGTTTACAGAGGTTTCTTGACAAGTAGGCTAACTGCAGCGAGGGTACAGAGGTTTTTATGACATGACGACTAACAGCGGCGAGGGTACAAAGGTTTCTTGACAAAAAGGCTAACTGCAACAAGGGTACAGAGGTTTCTTGACATGTTGGCTAACTGCATCGAGGGTACAAAGATTCCTTGACATGTTGGCTAACAGCTGCGGGGGTACATAGGTTTCTTTACATGTAGGCTAACTGCAGCGAGGGTACAGAGGTTTCTTGACATTTAGGCTAACTGCCTCCTGGATGCAGAGGTTTCTTGACATGTAAGTTAACTACAGCGAGGGTTCGGAGGCTTCTTGACATGTGAGCTAACTGCAGCAAGGGTACAGAGGTTTTTTGATATGTAGACCAGCTGCCGCGACGGGACAGAGGTTTCTTGAGATGTAGGTTAACTGCAGTGAGGTGTTCAGAGATTCCTTGAAATGAAGGCTAACTGTAGCGAGGGTAGAGAGGCTTCTGAACATCTAGGCGAACTGCCGCGAAGGTACCGAGGTTTCTTAACATGTAGGCTAACAACAGCGAGGGAACAGAAGATTCTTGAGATGTAGGCTAACTGCAGCAAGGGTACAAAGGTTTCTTGACAGATACGCTAACTGCCACGAGGGTGCAGTAGTTCCTTGACATGTAAGGCTAACAACAGCAAGAGTTCAAAGGTTTCTTGACATGTAGGCTAACTGCCGCGAGGGGACAGAGGTTTCTTTACATGTAGGCTATATGCAGCGTTGGTACAGAGGTTTCTTGGAATGGAGGCTAACTGCAGTGAGGGTAGAGAGGTTTCTTACATATAGGCTAACTGCCGCGAAGGTATCGAGGTTTCTTGATATGTAGGCTAACTGCAGCGAGGGTACAGAGATTTCTTGACATTTAGGCTAACTGCAGCGAGGGTAAATATATTTCATGACGACTACGCTAACTGCAGCGAGGATACAGAGTTTTCTTGACATGACGACTAACAGCGGCAAGGGTACGAAGGTTTCTTGACTTGGAGGCTAACAGTAGCGAGGGTACAGAGGTTTCTTTACATGTAGGCTAACTGCAGCGCGGGTACCGAGATTTCTTCACGTGTAGGCTGACTGCCTCAAGGATCCTGAGGTTTCTTGACATATAAGTTAACAACAGCGAGGGTACACAGGTTTCTTGAAATGTAGGCTAACTGCAGCAAGGGTAAAGAGGTTTCTTTACATGTAGGCTAACTGCAGCAAGGGTACAGAGGTTTTTTGACGGATAGGCTAACTGCCGCGGGGTACAGTGGATTCTTGACTCGTAGGCCAACAGCAGCGAGGGTACAGAGGTTTCTTTAGATTTAGGCAAACTGCAGCGATGATACAGGGTTTTCTTGAGAAGTAGGCTAACTGCCGCGAGGGTAGAGAAGTTTCTTGACGTGTAGGCAACCTGCAGCAAGGGTACAGAGGATTCTTGACATGTAGGCTAACTGCAGCGAGGGTGCAGAGGCTTCTTGACATGTAGGGCTAACAGCAACGAGGGTACAGAGGTTCCTTTACATGTAGGCTAACTGCAGCGAGGGTAATAAGGTTTTTTAAAATGGAGGCTAACTGCAGCGAGGGTAGAGAGGTTTCTTGACATGAAGGCTAGTTGCAGCGAGAATACAGAGGTTTAATGAGATGAAGTCTAAATGCAGCAAGGGTGTTACTTGTTATGTAGGCTAACTGCAGCGAGTGTACAGAGGTTTCATGACATGTAGGGTAACTGCAGCGAGGGTACAAATGTTTCTTGACATGTGAGACTAACAGCAGTGAAGGTACAGATTTTTCTTTACATGTGGGCTAACTGCAGCGAGGATACAGAGATTTCTTGACATGTAGGCTAACTGCAGCGAGGGTACAGAAGTTTCTCTACATATAGGCTAACTGCAGCGAGGGTACAGAGGTTCCTTAAAATGGTGGCTAACAGCAGCGAGGGTAGAGAGGTTTCATAACATATAGGCTAGCTGCCGCGAAGGTACCGAGGTTCATTGACATGTTGACCAACTGCAGCGAGGGTACAGAGATTTCTTGACTTTTAGGCGAACTGTAGCGAGGGTATAGATATTTCATGACGACTAGGCTAACTGCAGTGAGGGTACAGAGGTTTCTTGACATGTAGGCTAACTGCAGCGAGGGTACCGATGTTTCTTCACATTTAGGCAAGCGGCCGCGAGTTTACAGAGGTTTTTTGACATGTAGGCTAACTGCAACGAAGATACAGAGGTTTCATGACATGTGGGGTAACTGCAGCAAGGGTAAAAATGTTTCTTGACATGTAGGGCTAATAGCAGCGAGGGTACAGAGGTTTCTTTACATGAAGAGTAACTGCAGCGAAGGTACAGAGGTTCCTTGACATGAAGGCTAACTCCCGCGAAGGTACAGAAGTTTCTTGACAAGTAGGCTAACTGCAGCGAGGGTAAAGAGGCTTCTTTACATGTAGGCTAACTTTAGCGAGGTTACAGATGCTTATTAACCTGTAGGCTAACTGCAGCGAGGAGAAGAGGTTAATTGACATGTAGGCTAACTGCAGCGAGACTACAGTGGTTTCTTGACATGTAGACTAACTGCAGAGATGACAGAGGTTTCTTGACAAGTAGGCTAATTTCAGCGAGGGTACAGAGGTTATTTGCCATGTAGGCTAACTGCCTCAAGGGTCCAGAGGTTTCTTGACATGTAGGCTAACTGCAGCGAGGGTACAGATATTTCATGACGACTAGGCTAGCTACAGCGAGGGTACAGAGGTTTCTTGACATGTAGGCTAACTGCAGCAAGGGTACAAAGGTTTCTTGACATATAGGCTAACTGCAGCGAGGGTACAAAGGTTTCTTGATATATAGGCTAACTGCAGCAAGGGTACAGAGGTTTCTTGAGATGTAGGCCGGCTGCAGCGATGAACAGAGGTTTCTTGATAAGTAGGCTAACTGCCGTGAGGGTACAGAGGTTTCTTGACATGTAGGTTAACTGTCTCAAGGATACAGTGGTTTCTTGACATGAAGGCTAACTGCAGCGAGGGTACAGAGGTTTCTTGACTTGTAGGCTAACTGCAGCGAGGGTACAGATATTCCATGACGACTATGCTAACTGCAGCAAGGGTACAGAGGTTTCTTGACATGTAGGCTAACTGCATGAGGATAAAGAGGTTTCTTGACATGTAGGCTAACTACAGCGAGGGTACAGGGGTTTCTTGACAGGTAGGCTAACTGCAGCAAGGGTACAGAGGTTTCTTTTCATGTAGGCTAGCTGCCGAGAGGGTACACTGGTTTTTTGACATGTCGGCTAACTGCAACGAGGGTACAGAGGTTTCATGACATGTAGGGTAACTGCAGCACGGATAGTAATGTTTCTTGACACGTAAGGCTAACAGCAGCGAGGGTACAGAGGTTTCTTTACATGTAGGCTAACTGCAGCGAGGGTATAGTGATTTCTTGACATGTAGGCTAACTGCAGCGAGGGTACAGATATTTCATTACGGCTAGGCAACTGCAGCAAGGGTACAGAGATTTCTTGATGTGTAAGCCTACTGCAGCAAGGGTACAGATATTTCATGACGACTAGGCTAACATCAGCGAGGGTACAAATGTTTCTTGACATGTAAGGCTAACAGCAGTGAATAAACAGAGGTTTCTTTACATGTAGGCTAACTGCAGCGAGGGTAGAGAGGTTTCTTGACATGAAGACTAACAGCGGCAAGGGTACAAAAGTTTCTTGACATTTAGGCTCACTGCAGTAAGGGTACAGAGGTTTCTTCACATGAAGACTAACTGCAGCGAAGGTACAGAGGTTTCTTGACATGAAGGCTAACTCTCGCGAAGGTACAGAAGTTTCTTGACAAGTATGCTAACTGCAGCGAGGGTATCGACGCTTCTTTACATGTAGGCTAACTTTAGCGAGGTTACAGATGTTTATTGACCTGTAGGCTAACTGCAGCGAGAAGAAGAGGTTAATTGACATATAGGCTTACTGCAGCGAGACTACAGTGGTTTCTTGACATGTAGACTAACTGCAGAGATGACAGAGGCTTCTTGACAAGTGGGCTAATTTCAGCGAGGGTACAGAGGTTATTTGACATGTAGGCTAACTGCCTCAAGGGTCCAGAGGTTTCTTGACAGGTAGGTTAACTGTCTCGAGGTTACAGAGGTTTCTTGACATGAAGGCTAACTGCAGCGAGGGTACAGATATTTCATGACGACTAGGCTAAATGCAGCGAGAGTACAGAGGTTTCTTGACATGTAGGCTAACTGCAGCGAGGATACAAAGGTTTCTTGACATGTAGGCTAACTGCAGCGAGGGTACAGAGGTTTCTTGAGATGTAGGCTAACTGCAGCGAGGGTACAGAGGTTTCTTGACAGGTAGGTTAACTGTCTCGAGGATACAGAGGTTTCTTGACATGAAGGCTAACTGCAGCGAGGGTACAGAGGTTTCTCGACTTGTATGCTAACTGCAGCGAGGGTACAGATATTCCATGACGACTATGCTAACTGCAGCGAGGGTACAGAGGTTTCTTGACATGTAGGCTAATTGCAGCGAGGGTACAAAGGTTTCTTGACAAGTAGGCAAATTTCAGCGAAGGTACAGAGGTTATTTGACATGTAGGCTAACTGCCTCAAGGGTCCAGAGGTTTCTTGACATGTAGGCTAACTGCAGCGAGGGTACAGATATTTCATGACGACTAGGCTAACTGCAGCGAGGGTACAGAGGTTTCTTGACATGTAGGCTAACTGCAGCGAGGGTACAAAGGTTTCTTGACATGTAGGCTAACTGCAGCGAGGGTACAGAGGTTTCTTGAGATGTAGGCCGACTTCAGCGATGAACAGAGGTTTCTTGACATGTAGGCTAATTGCAGCGAGGGTACAAAGGTTTCTTGACAAGTAGGCTAATTTCAGCGAAGGTACAGAGGTTATTTGACATGTAGGCTAACTGCCTCAAGGGTCCAGAGGTTTCTTGACATGTAGGCTAACTGCAGCGAGGGTACAGATATTTCATGACGACTAGGCTAACTGCAGCGAGGGT
>SDVV010020923.1:0-13227 GCA_016164225.1 Gammarus roeselii | reverse complement strand
CAACCGATCGCGGCACATTCTCTTCACTAGTCTGTGTCTGTTAACGCCTTCATCAACTGATCACGGCACATTCTCTTCACTAGTCTGAGTCTGTTGACACCTTCATCAACCGATCGCGGCACATTCTCTTCACTAATCTGAGTCTGTTGACACCTTCATCAACCGATCGCGGGATATTCTCTTCACTAGTCTGAGTCTGTTGACGCCTTCATCAACCGATCGCGGCACATTCTCTTCACTAGTCTGAGTCTGTTGACACCTTCATCAACCGATCGCGGCACATTCTCTTCACTAGTCTGAGTCCGTTGACACCTTCATCAACCGATCGCGGCACATTCTCTTCACTAGGCGCCAATATCAGTACGATCGATTCCTGTATATATGCTTCAGTATGATACATTTTCAACATTGTATTTATTCCACTTGTAGATGCTGGGATTGGGGGGAGGGGTAGTGAGATTGATCGTCTTGTTGTCAATGGTGCGGCACTACCGCCCCTGCCTTTACCTGTTTAGCATAAGATTGCAGAATTTCCCTCAAAGGTAAAAGTATAACAAACTAGATATGAGTAAGGCTGCACGCAATGGGATGCATGTTGTCTATTGTCTGAGTCATGCTCTTTGTATTCCATTTGGTAACGGTTACATGTCATGCATTTTTCGTGAGGTTTCGCAGGATAATGAGAAACACCTCAAGCGAAAGTATTACGTAGATGCATCCGGACCACATGCACGAGAATGTCATTACACGTATCCAAAAATGCTTGTCTCAGTGATGTTCTTAGCTGTTGGCGGGAACTTGAACGTACTCATTTGTTTCATAGAACTAACAAATGTCATGTGTAACAAAATACATTGCCTGATAATGTTATACCCTGAATTTAATATGTACTATTTGAATAGGGACAGACACGAACGTAATCATTTGGACCATGGAACTGGCAAGTCTCCTGTGTAACCAAATATATTACACGATTCAATTGCACCCTGAATTTAATGTGTAATATATAACTAACAAATCCTATGTAAAACCCCAGAATACCACGAGTCATCTCGCGAATAAACGTCTTTATTATCATTACATGACCGTGAGTCAGCAGTGAAGGCTGCCAATGATGGTGGGAGTCTCCAAGCGACGACGGGGCTGGGGAGTCTTGCTGCACAGCCCACAGCATCGTCATCTTTTGATCCATCAGTGAAGATATGCAAGCTATCAGCGTACAAAGTTTCCGCATAAGCTATATAAACAGTTCGATGATTTGGCGGTGCAACATCTGCCTTTTAGACAGAAAGTGCAACATCTGCGCTAAAGTGTGTGTTGCATGGTCCCAACCGGACCCCATTTGCGCTAAAGATATACGTTTTGGTTGCGCGAATGAGTGTTCGAGAGGAATGTCTGGTGCACCCTGCCGTTGTCCACCCCCCTTCTTGGGGAACCGGTTTTGTGTCTGTATCGGTATAATTACGACTACAGTACAGAGCAACCCATAGTCTCGTTACGACTACAGTACAGTGCAACCCCTGCTCTCGTTACGACTACAGTACAGTGCAACCCTTGCTCTCGTTACGACTATAGTACAGTGCAACCCCTGCTCTCGTTACAACCACAGTACAGTGCAACCCCTAGTCTCGTTACGATTGCAGTACAGTGCAACCCCTAGTCTCGTTATGACTACAGTACAGTGCAACCCCTGCTCTCGTTACGACTACAGTACAGTGCAGCCCCTAGTCTCGTTACGACTACAGTACAGTGCAACCCATAGTCTCGTTACGACTACAGTAAAGTGCAACCCCTGCCCTCGTTACGACTACAGTACAGAGCAACCCATAGTCTCGTAACGACTACAGTACAGTGCAACCCATTGTCGCGTTACGACTACAGTACAGTGCAACCCCTGCTCTCGTTACGACTACAGTATAGTGCAACCCCTAGTCACGTTACGACTACAGTACAGTGCAACCCCTAGTCTCGTTACGACTACAGTACAGTGCAACCCCTCCTCTCGTTACGACTACAGTACAGTGCAACTCCTAGTCTCGTTACGACTACAGTACAGTGCAACCCATAGTCTCGTTACGACTACAGTACAGTGCAACCCCTGCTCTCGTTACGACTACAGTACAGTGCAACCCCTAGTCTCGTTACGGCTACAGTACAGTGCAACCCATAGTCTCGTTACGACTACAGTACAGTGCAACCCATAGTCTCGTTACGACTACAGTACAGTGCAACCAAAAGTCTCGTTACGACTACAGTACAGTGCAACCCCTAGTCTCGTTACGACTACAGTACAGTGCAACCCCTACTCTCGTTCCTGCGGTCAGGATTGATAGAAAGAAATCCTGACATCTATAGAAGGAGTTCATGGAACAGACTGCTATTTAACTCGTGCAAGTGACTGTGTCCTCACCAAGGTGATTCATTCAACTGTCTCTTGCAATGTGCGTTTATGAGCAACTTTTGGAACTAGAAGGTAGGTTAAGGGAATATAACATTTGAATGTGGATGAAACGAATGCATAACCCAAAGAGGCATTTTTTATCCATGCTGGTGCAGGTCTGCCGCATGGACGTCGTGTCCAGACTGATGGACCTTTAGGAGGCTTTCTCATAACCACATGAACAAAATCATGTCGCATTTATTGCTCATCATTTGGCTGAGAAACAGAGCATAGAGTAAAATTGAAATATCATAAACATGTGGCCGACCGATCGCTTAGACCCTACTCTCTAACGCAGGCCTACCGGTCCCTCATAATGCTAGCAGGCCGTCTCCTCAGACCGCAGGCCTACCAGCCGCCTCAACCACAGGCCCACCGAGCGGAGGCCTAATTCTATTGAGCTTCTCCCTTAATTGCCGTTCATTTTATAAAGGGGGCAAATTAGTGGCGACAGCTTATGGTTCTTGTGCCTCAAAATGGTACGATAAAGTGAGAACCTCGGCCACTCCGAGCATGCGATGGAGGCAAGTAACCCCTCCCCCTCTCGGAGGCGTCTCTTCTCGCATCTGGTAACTTCCTGTACGTACGGAGAATCGAGTTACCCTCGACGTAGATTGGAGAGACGACCGAACTCAGTACAACGTAAACTATACGTAATCTACAGGGTCTGTTATGACAGTGGAGAGGATACTCAGCGAGAGTGCTTGTAATTATTATAGTGATGGTACAGGCCTTAGACGAGACCTGATGAAGAGCGAAAAAAATCCTACAGACATGAAACAGTTGAAACAGTTGAAACAGTTTATTACAACAAGACTACAGTTTACATGTTATTCCATTTTACAGCTATGATATTACAGGGTGCAAAATTTAAAACCCTATTAAAGCTATTTAGAGCTTCTGGGGTAACCTAATCCTTACATACTAACCTATCGATATTATCCATCCTACAATACGTAGAAATTGATGTATCTAGAATTATTAGGCCCAGACACCAACTGGAAACAAACGCACGGACAGGACAATACCTAACACCTTTTGACAAGAGTCCTATTAATATTGAGAGAATGAAAATTCAAATATACTGCAAGGTTGTTGAGATAGTGATTTATCTGCTTCTAACAGGTTACAAATTCAAATACGACTGAGAGACTTTGATAAAGCAATAAAGCAGTAATAAATCATTGTTGGACTAGTAAGATGATAAGTATAACTCGTTCAGTCTTGATTCAAAGATTGATAGGGAATCATTCTGACGGTAAACAAGAGTTAGCGAGTTCCAAATTTTAACACAATTGAAGTGGATACTGGATTTGGTTTTGGATCTATTATATCGGGGTATTACAAGGTTATTCGCATCTCTTGTGTAATGATTGTGTACATCCGAAAATTTCATAATTCAATCGAATAGTTCTTGATCATAGCTTCTGTGAAAAGTTTTGAACGCGTATGGGGCAATTTGGAAGTTATATTGATCTTCAAGTTTTAGGACATTCATGGCAACAAAATGCTGATTTGTATGGGAATTGAATGGAAGGCTATTTATAGCTCTAATTGCTTTCTTTTGTAGTATAAATATTTTATGCGTTTTATTTCTGTCTGTTCCATACCAGGCTCCGATTCCGTAAATTAAAAATGGCTGGAACAACGTCAAATAAAGGGTTTTAAAGAACAAATTGGGGGAGAAATTTGTTTAATTTATAAAGAATGCCTATATGTTTTGACAATTTAGATGATATGCTGTCGATGTGATTTTTGAACGTCAGATGTTTGTCAAAATATACCCCAAGGAATTTAGTGCTGTCTATCTCATGAATTCTATCGTTTCCAATTTTTATGATTGGTAATTTAAATTTACGTTTATGTAGCTAGTTTTTTTGCCAGTAATTCCAATTCGGTTTGCAGTTAACCTCTTGTTAACATGCTCGAGTTCCTTGTTAATCGAGGCAGTTAATTCGCTTATGGTGTTTGAAGGGATGCAAGTCGATAAGGAACTATCATCATCAAACGGTGTATACTAATATTGAACATAGTGGATTGGATTCCGTTCACAGTTGCAAATTGTTTGCGGTTTGAACGATATGCAGTGAACCAATCACTAGTTATTCCTCGCACTCCATAAGACCTTAGTTTAAATAATAAGATTGAATGATCGAGACAGTCAAAGGCTCTACGAGAGTAGAGAAAAAGAGAGAATACAATGTAGTGTGAGTCTATGTTATTGTATAAGTACAGCAGATGATTTGATATAGCATGAGTTGTATTTTTAATGGCTCTGAAGCCATACTGGTTTTCATGAAGGATACTGTTAACATTTAGGTAACGGAATAGTTGATTGAGAAATATTTTTCAAATATTTTGGGAAATAACATGAGATCTGAAGTGCTTATTTCTACGATATTGAATCATCTTGACATCGATACAGGATGTGGCGCCATGAGTCATAAGGACTTGAACGAACAAAAGCTCGAGGCGAAGACGAACTCCGATGCAGGTTTGAACGAGTCAAATCGGCATAGGAAATAACTTATTATGGCCACCACTGGTACCTACATCTTCCTTACATAAAATGCTATTAGAATAAAAAATTGTCGCATATTTGTTCAAGGGAAGGTTTGTCGTGTTGAACATTAGTAAACTCATGTTCAAATGACAAATGCAATTCCTGAACAGCCAATCTTGAACACTACCGATTTAAATAGAGTTGAAGCAATCATTAAAGATTTAAAAAATAGTTGCAGCACTGGCTGGATAACATCCCAATCAATGTAATTAAAGCTACATCTGGGACTATTCTGGCTCCCTTGACCCAACTTATCAATAAGTCTCTCATGCAAAGAATTTTTCCTGATGCACTCAAAATCACTAAAATTAGTCCAATCTATAGAAATAAAAGCACAACAGGCATAAAAAATGTAAGTCCAATATCAGTCCTAACTGTCTTAAGCAAAGTTTATGAAAAAGTATTTTATGCTTGACT
This sequence comes from Gammarus roeselii, assembly GCA_016164225.1. Classification (NCBI taxonomy): domain Eukaryota; kingdom Metazoa; phylum Arthropoda; class Malacostraca; order Amphipoda; family Gammaridae; genus Gammarus; species Gammarus roeselii. Next base: position 7,807 of record SDVV010020923.1, on the reverse strand, counting down.
GTATAGTCATTTTGTCTCAAATAACCTACTTAGCCAAAATCAATTTGGCTTCCAGGCTTTCAGGAATACATAGCAAGCTCTATTAAAATTTGCTGGAGACGATGTTGATGGGTTTTATTGTGGTAAAGTCACCGTTGCAACTTTTATGGATCTTAGCAAAGCTTTTGATTGCGTGATTCGTTAGACTTTGGTTGCGAATTTACGGCATTATGGAGTTTGTTCCATTGATTAATAAGAGCTGGATAATAGTCAGTACGTTAAATATAGGAGTCCCGCAAAGATCGATCCATGGGCTTTTGCTCTTCCTTATATATATTAATGACATAGTAAAGCTAGCGACAGGTTATCCTTTGTACTTTTTGCAGATGATACTACATTTTATTCGACTGAGAAAAACCACAATGATACTATTACTAATATGAATAATGAATTGGTTCATATTTCAAACTGGTTCACATCCAGCAAGCTGACGCTAAATGGTCATGACATTTTCAGGAAGATGATACCCATTCCTAACACACAAATCGGATTGAACGATCAACAGGTGGCATATGTAGCAAAAACAAAGTTTCTCGGTGTAATAGTAGATCAAAGACCCAACTGGAAAGATCACGCCTGATTTGTTGCCGGGAATTTATCCAAATCGTGTGTCATCCTATACAAAATTAGACATTGTCTTACGACTCCTGCGAAAAGTCTATTGTACTACAGCCTTATTCATCCCTTTCTGACGTATTGTGAAAAACGCGTATGCTTCTACCTTCAAAACAAACTTAAGACATATCGTTCTAGGTCAAAAGCGTGTCATCAGAACACTATCACATGCTAGCAGACGTGACCACACGTTGCCCCTCTTGTGTCAATGGAACATTCTCCCACTGTATCACATCATTAACTCTTCCGCAGCAGTGTTTGTCTATAAAGATTTGAATCATTTAACTTACATCGATAACGTTTTTTTTCAGTAGAAATAGTTCTAAGTACGATCTTCGCAACAAGGCGGATCCGCAAATTCCGCGAAGCTCGTCAACACAGTCCCAACTAGTTTTAAAATACAGAGCTGCTAAAACCTGGAATTCGATTACCATAAATATTAGGACGAGTAGAAGTATAGCTACCTTCAAACGTAAACTAAAATTATACTTATTTGAACTGGTACGGGCAGAAAATCTTAAATTGTTATTTACTTCTGCTATGCAATTTACAGCGTCAACTATTTATGTTTCATCAGTTTCATTTTTTAGAGGCTTACATTCTATTTTTTTTCTCGCTTCACATTCTCAAATTTCCAATTACCTTGTTCATGTAGAAATCCGTTCATTTATTGTACCCATCGATTATGACTCATCGAAATATATTTTTTCGTGTGCATATTTTAATATGTCATGCTAACTATGCAGTTAGTTCCAAATTGGTGTCATCGTACGCCAAAAAATATGTGAGTAATGTAATAGACAACCTCATGTCGGTCATTTTCTGCTCCCAAGTTTTTTTAAGTAAATGACAGTTGAAACAGTAAATAGTCATGATAACGTAAGCGTCGATGATCAGACTTACTTTGCTTATTTTTCTTGAAATTAATGGTCCAATGTAATGCTTGCATCTGTCTCGAAATATTGTAAAGTGGAGAGTAGAGGATGTCCTCCATCAATGTCCATCGGATGGTCCTTACTACTCAACCCAAGTTATAAGTTAATATTAAATTCATCTACGAAGCACATGTTGTCTTCAGAACAGCTCACGCTGACGAAGACTTGGTACGCATCATCTTTGTATTCTGATATTTCTATTATTTTGTCAACATGTCATTATGCCTGAATAAATTTTAAATCCTTTAAATCCTTAAAAACTTGATTGTCAACATCAGGGATCCTTGATCTAGCCAGAGAGACGTGCCGGACCGCACAAGATGTAGGACCCCGTGCAGGATGAGTCGCCAATAGTTTTTCAAATGACAAATAGTTGGTTCCATCAGCATCAGCCAAATCTGTCTCTTTCAGTTGTTAACAATGATAGGAACAATTCAAAATCTGCTCCCAACATTTGTTAACATAGCATTTGACAGCATTTGTAAAAGAATAGAAATAGCTCAAAATCTGTCTCCAGCATTTGTAACAATATTGAAATTGCTCAAATTCTGTCTCCAGCATTTGGAACATCATTGGAATTGCTCAATTTCTGTCTCCAGCATTTGGAACAATATTGGAATTGCTCAAATTCTGTTTCCAGCATTTGGAACAATATTGGAATTGCTCAAATTCTGTCTCCAGCATTTGTAAAAAAATATAAATAGCTCAAAATCTGTCTCCAGCATTTGTAACAATATTGGAATTGCTCAAATTCTGTCTCCAGCATTTGGAACAATATTGGAATTGCTCAAGTTCTGTCTCCAGCATTCGGAACAATATTGAAATTGCTCAAATTCTTTCTCCAGCATTTGGAACATGATAGAAATTGCTCAAATTCTGTCTCCAGCATTTGTAACAAGATTGGAAGAGCTTAAAATCTACTTCCAGCATTTTGTTAATACGACTAAAAAGTTGTCATCAATTAACTGAAGCCCGCCAACTTCTGCAGAAGAAGGGCAACAGCTGCATTTCGCTGTACTTTGTACTCAGTTAAAACAGTTTTGAAATAAACTTTGATTTTTTTTGTAATTCCCGAACCAAATTAAACAATAAATGCCCGGGAATCTACAGATTATCTTCTCGAATTATTATTTTGTGATGACTATTATTAACACTGCAAGTGCATCACTGATTGTGATGGGGCATGAGGCAGGAATATTGAACTTCTGACCCAGTCTAGATTCTGTAAGATTGTGGTAGAAGATTGGGAGATATTTCCTGCAAAATGCATGTAGGAGAAAATCGAAACCTATACGGGAAGCTCTTCTCATTTTTTGCAGTGCTTTGGCTATTAGTGCCTACATTTAAAACAAAATTGAAGTTTATCGACAAACTGAGAAGTAAGAGACCATCGAAAATCTTCAGTGGCGCCGTGGCTTGTTTTCCTCTTCACTTTGTGACCAGATCAGGCAGCTCCTTGGTTTTTATCCCGATCTCTATTGAATAATTTTGGTGGCAACTAAAGACAATCTTGACGGCACCTGATGCACCATTTGTAGTTAGGGCTTCTCATGTCTTAATAGCCTTGATAGATTCAGATACACGAGCTCTCGTTTCTCAACGTGACACCAAGGGCGAGAAAGCAGATCAGGGCGGCGGGGAAGCACAACAGGGCAGAGTCAAAACAGATCCGTTCACAACCGTTCTTCACTCACGCCCATCCATTGCACGCTCTCTCGCTCGCTGCCTCCACAAGCATGTCTCGCGCCTGCTTCACGCCATCCATTGCACGATCTCTCGCTCGCTGCCTCCACAATATTGTCTCGCGCCTGCTTCACGCCATCCATTGCACGATCTCTCGCTCGCTGCCTCAACAAGCATGTCTTGCGCCTGCTTCACGCAATTCATTGTACGCTCTCTCGCTTGTTGCCCCCACAAGCATGTCTCGCGCCTGCTTCACGCCATTCACTGTGTGCTCTCTCGTTTGCTGCCTCCACAATCATGTCTCGCGCCTGCTTCACGCCATCCATTGCACGATCTCTCGCTCGCTGCCTCCACAAGCATGTCTCGCGCCTGCTTCACGCTATCCATCGCACTCTCTCTCGTTCGCTGCCTCAACAAGCATGTCTCGCGCCTGCTTCACGCAATTCATTGTACGCTCTCTCGCTTGTTGCCCCCACAAGCATGTCTCGCGCCTGCTTCACGCCATTCACTGTACGCTCTCTCGCTCGCTGCCTCCACAAGCATGTCTCGCGCCTGCTTTACGCCATCCATTCATCAAACTTTGTCTTCCTCTAGACCTACGTCTACTCACCTTTGCTTTCATCACCCTCATCACCAATCTCTCATCATCCATCCTTATCGTGTCCCCAAATCTTCTCAGAAGACGTGAATCAATCCTGTCCACTAAATTCTTTACAATCCCCGTTCTATTCGGACGACGTCGTTATTGATTCTATCTCTCGGTGTCGCTACAGCCATGCCCCTAAATATCTTGAAAACATACAACCTTTCCTCTCCTGTGCTCTCGTCCCCAAGTCTCAGCTCCGTGAGGCATAGTTAGGACAGTTAACTCCTCGTCCTCTTCCATCTTCAACGTCCTACAGCTCATTACACTCTTCAGTACACCCAACACATTACACTCTTCCTTCACTTGCGACTTCACCTCAGTTTTCACAAGTTCATTCCTCTCCACGTGGGAGCTTTGCTTCTTAAAACACTGAACTTCATATCGGCAATCCTGCAACATCTCATTACTCTACTTGTAAGCCACGAAAACTCAACGCTTCCTCCTCTCTAGCCTACACAACTTCTCCTTCGAGTTCACAAACTCAGCCTATTCGCTCGCAACAAACCACGACTCGATAAACTCGCGCTAACGTTCCTGACAACTCCATCCATGGAGAGATTGAACAGCCAGGGAGACGTAACACAGCATTGTCTCAGTCGCCCTTTCACTGTGAACCGAGCACTCGCCTCGCTTCCCACTCTGACACATGCTCTGCTGCCAACATAGAAACTGAATCGCTTTTAACATATTTCTGCCTACTCTCTAAAAATGCAACCCCCAACATAGCGCTTCCCTGTCGACGCTATCGTATAGGTCTTTTCCAGATCCATGAAGGCCCAGAACGAATCATTTCCCTTCGCAAGGTACTTCTCACAGGTTTCTCTCACTGCAAACTATTCCTCACCAATAGCACCATCCGTAGTGTCTCTAAGCCTCATGATTACCGCTCTTCCGTAAAACATGCCAACATCGCATAACAGACTGATACCTCTCGAGTTGCAAAATTCATATTTACCTCCTTGGCGCTCAAACAGCGGAACAATGCAAACACTGCGACACTCAATCGGCATCACGCCCAACACAATAGACAGCCATTTGCCTATCGTTACTCCACCTTCTTCCGGAACTTAGTCGCAATACCATCCAAACCAGGGCTTTTTCATGCTTTAATCACCTCTAGCGCCTCCTGCACTTCTTCCGTTGCAATGTCTGCCTCAGGTCTCTCTCCCAGAAGAGGAATTTGTGCACCACAACCCACAGCAACAAGGATAGCCTCTGACATTCCCAACATTCAACAACTCATCAAAACACTTGGTTCACCTCTTTGTCTAACAACAACAACCTCTTTAAAAAGGGTTTTCTAGCCTCCAGTTTCTGCTCCATACACAAGCTTATTAGGTTTTCTCCACACTAATTTCTACCTGGAACGCCATGCCTCCCTACAACATTCTCTACTACTACATCTCCAACTCTCGCATTTAGGTCACACAGTACAACCACATTTAGGTCACACAGCACAAATTGGCTCTCTCTCTTCCTCTCCTTCTCACTCTTTTCGCGACCAGATCCGTAAGCACTAACAAACGTCCTCTCAAAATTGATGTGTATAAAAGCATGCACATTCATTTTCAGAAGACAACTCCTTCCACTCGGTAATGCTACTGGCCAACTGATCACTCAATATATCAACACCACACCTTCACGTGCCCAACCTTCATCCATGCCCGACTTTCTTCCTATTACCACTCCAAACTAACATTCACCCCTTCATCCCACTTTTTCCCTACATACATTTCATCAATCTCAGCGTCTACTGCAACCACGCACGTTCAGCGACCCTAACAATAGGGGTCGTAGAGGCAAGGGAGGTGAACCCTACTTCAAAGACGCTCATCTTGTCGTATTTTAGGGAGAAACTTGCAGAGGAAGGGATCCATATCCTTCTCTCTCCGCCCATATTAGTCGCCTTTTAAGACACGCACGGGTTACGGTAGCCACATTCGAATCTCATGCCACAGGGCGTCCCTCTTAGTGGCCTCTTACGACACTTATGGGGTTACGGTAGCCTTATTCTAGTCCCCTGCCACAGGGCAGGAGTCTGCTATGTAATGACACGTCTTGTTTACTCACCTTGGTGGCCCCATAACTGCCCCACAAGCCAGCACGGCCAGAGAGCAGAGTGTCAGCAGCAGTGCCCGACAGCACTACGCGGTTTACTTCTGATACGCCATAGTTATCGAGCCCTCCCCAGCTACGATCATCCCGCTGCTCAATAAGACGTCAAATGCAGGAAACACATCAAAAGTCAGAACTCATAAATCAACAACCATTCTAATCTCACACCAATTAAAGACGTTATGTCCTGAAGTTTACCCATGAAATTTGATTCAATAAACTGCCGTTTCCCGATGTTCAAATTGATATAAGTAACAACGCTTTTGACATCAGGGTTTATGTCAGAGAAACATACACAGGAGAGTGCCTAAACTATCACAGCGAGTATCCTGAACCGTACATATGTAGAGTTGTGTTCACACTGGTTAATCGGGCCTACAAAGTTTCGTCCGATCGGCAGAAATTTGAAGCAGCGTTGCGTAGTTGGAACAATTTTTTGCCAATAATAATTATCCCAAGTCTGTCGTGGAGAACGAACAAGAACAAGAACTGTTGCTGTAAGACGGAAACCAACAAACCGGAAGCAGAACTCAGGAGTTATCTTACGCCAACCAAATGAACGCCCAATACCAGACAGATGAGAGGATATTTTGAAGTGTCTGTAAATATAAACTTAGGTGTATTAACAAAGAAGATAAGTTTAAAATTAACATCTATTATACGAACAAAAGGTCCCGAAATTTCATTATGAAAAACAACTGAAACGCCCCGCGAGATGTTCTGAGAAGGTCCAATGTCGTATACCAACTCACAGGTCCCGTGGAATTGCCAACTTCCCGATCCGTACTACATTGGATCCACCCAGTGCACCCTTGCTCAACGTATCACCTTCCACGTCCAGAATGGCTCCTTCAGGATCCACCTTATCGAAGACCACGGGGAAACAGTAACCAGTGCGCCCTTAACTGATAACGTTTCGATTGTACACCAACTCACAGACAAGACGAGACTACTCACATACGAAGCATTGAGCATTAAAATCCTACAGGCCTCCAATAACAATCAACGAGGAAACTTGTCCACATATCTGAAGTTGTACAACAACATGGCCAACCGTGAACACGTCCCTCGCCAAAACGCTGTAAGGATGGGCCCTTCCCATCCCTACAGCGGAAAGGGCTGACCCTCCCTTCCAGACACCTGCACATCACCGAGCAATCCGTACTGCTCACGTATGCGACGATAAATATCAGGATTTTTTTTTACCGTATTATATGTATTATCGTTTAAAAAGATAGAGACCATATTTTTAATTTCGCGTCTTGTTTACGACATCCCTGCACCGAGATTGTGTGTTCTATAGTATTGATTTCCACTCATGCATTTTCTCCAGACGTTTGGCTATAAACATACAACCATGAAAATTTACCTAACTACATACAATTTAATTTGAATAAAGTTTAAATAAACGCGGAACTAACAGAAGGGTCTCTATCTTTAAATAAGGTCTCTATCTTTGTAACCGATAGTACCAGCGTCTATTGACTCACAAATTGACACAAATTGACTCACAAATTCCTAAAAATTATCAATTCTGTGGATTTGATGTTTTGAAACACTGGAGACGACTCTTGTGTCGAAACGCGTCAGTACTCTTCAATGAAACGGATTCAGATGGTGTAAACTTTTTTGGTAAGCCACAGGAAAATGTTACAACAGTGCTTCGAAAAATTTAAAACCATTCTCGTGAAAAGTTGAAGACTATTAACTCTATTGGATTCAATAAATCTTGCCAAATATATATATTTAAATCTCTCTCTCTCTCTCTCTCTCT
>SDVV010020922.1:0-13227 GCA_016164225.1 Gammarus roeselii | reverse complement strand
ACTGCCAGCAAAACAGAAGTGCAAAATTATGCATTACCATAGTCAGTTGTATGGTTGGGAAATATGTGAACAGTGTTGTCTGTCAATTATAATTTGCGTACCTACCAGAAGACAGTGTCATCTAGATATTACATTGTTTTGCAGGACACTTGGTTGGTGAAAGATGTTTGGATCTTTGTGCAGTTTGGTTCTTATATTTGGTGATGGAAATCTAATTGTGATGAAAAAACAATTGTGCAATCTGGTACTGCCCTCCATGTATGATGTGACTAGCAAATTTAAACTTTGCTTCATGTCCATTGCCCTGTGCCAGCGTGGAAAATTCATGGATCAGGACCAATGTCTCAGGTGCAATTTTCATAGGTACACAAGTTCCTTGTGCCCAAATTGGTTAGTTTTTAAGCTCATAACATTTCATCGTGCTATCTTTGGTTTGATATCAAAATTGCAGATGGTTCATTGTAACAGACTTGGTCCTATATCGAATTTACAAACAATCCCTTATGCTATAGCCAGTCCCATTTTGCAATGTAGCTCAGTCAAGGTCAAAACGAATAATTTACCTCTGTCCACATGAGCAGGGAAAATCTTTGGAATGGCAACACCATGGCGATCTCACTGCCGTCGTGCATAGCTTGAGTTCAACACCGTTTGTCCGGCAATGTTGGCGTATAGTCAGTTTTTGCTGAGTCCGGGGACCATTCAACTCAGTCCTGTATATTCTCTTAGTCCTACATCAATGTGCATAGCATTTTTTATATAATATTTTGCTCTGCTGTAATTATCATATCATCCATTTGACAACAAACAAAGCAAACCATTTGAATAGCAACACCAGAGCACGGCAAGCTGTGGCATGTCAAAAATGAACAGGAGCTTCTTGCAAAAGGGGGTAAGGTGTGGCAGAGCAATGCATAAATGTAGTATTAAGGTTTGTAGATTAGTTTCTCCTTGCATCACTTGTCTTTCATACTTCAACTGAAAGACAAGTGATGCAAGCTGTGTTGTTATGGTTTGAAGCATTTCGGTGCAGTGCGGCACAATATGAACAGCTATACAGAGGGTTTGGCAAGTTCCATCTCAACCACTGGTCTGGTCAGGTGGTCCTGAGTGCTGTGTTGAGTATATCTGTTTGCCTTGACTGGAACTTTTCTCCCTGGGCACCAACCAACAGGGCCACAATCTTCCCTTGCAGTGTTGCCACCATGATGCATCCTGGTAGCCCCTGGCATCTGCCTCTACACCATTTTCAATCCTATGTTGACTGTCCAGCACCACCCTGGTCCAGGAAACCCAGAGTGGAAAGTTCCAGACAAGGCAAACCAATATACTTACACAATGCTCCGGACCAAACCAGTGGCAGGGGATAGAGGTACCAAACTGACTGTATGGCTGTTCCTAGCGCAGTGCATATGCTTCAAACTGTACCAACACTGCTTGTACAGTTGTCAGCACAGTATCCGCACCGCACCAGATAAAGTATGAAAGAAAGACGAGTGATGCAAGGAGAGATTACTCAACAAGCCTCATTACTACACTTACACATTGCTCTCCCACCCCATACCTCTGCTTGCAAGAACCACCGGCACATATTAGCAAGCTCCTGTTCATTTTTGACATGTCACAGCTCGCCGTGCGCTGGTGTTGCTGTTCAAATGCCCAAAGGATTGGGGATTAAAACATATTAGCCCTGCGGATTAGATATACATACCTGAATAATACATATGTCTGCCCTGAAAGTTTAGAAACACAAACATTTGCCCTGCAGGTTAGAAACACATATCAATAAGTTAGGTTAGGTTGGGAAGGCTAGGTTCCAACAATATGCTTACAACGCAGCCAGCAAATATGTCCAGCTGCATGCAACATAACGTAACATGTCGGCGAAGGATTCTATGGACATAAACCATACAATTGGTGTTACCCTGGCTCAGCAAAGTGATGAGAGACTGACTATACAACAGCAGTTTGGTTCTGAACAGCTGAAGCTACATTGGCAGGCGGCAGTGAGATCGCCAAGGTGTTGCCATTCCAAAGATTTTTCTCAGCGCATGTGCACAGAGGTTGTTGTATTGCAAGCCCTCTTCAGTCAACCAATTGTTTTATTTAAAGATTTGTTAGCCTGTTTTCAGCTGAATTGGTAGTAATTGGTGCTACATTTAAACCCTACACTTTCATTGTTCTTTTTGAAACTCTGTTAATTTTTCTCAGTCATAATGTAGGGAAAAGGTATTAGTTACATCTCATCACCAGCTGAATATAGTAATTCACCTCATGTACTGCTATTATCTGCTGCCTACCACTAGTTGGGGCACTCTCTGCTGATGAGTGTGTTGGATTTGTAATGAGATACATTCCCTGACATTTTTACCTTTGTGTTTGTTTCAGCAATGTGACCACTGTGAGATTATACATATATTGTTCTAGTGTTAAGTTGTATGTGTAGATGTGTTTATAGTGGTGCAAAGTTTAATTATAAATAAATGTCAACTATAATGTATCAGAGTCAAATGAACATAATACCCTGACATGTCTATGAGGTTTAATGAGAGATTTCTTTAGAAGCTACCCTCTAAACCAACTTTTTAAAAACTTTTTGAATTGCAGGCAAATTGTTCCATTGTAAATATTTAATCGGATTTGAATTTTGCAGTTTTGTGTGTATTGGCTTTAGACTCCCAGTGGGCCTGCTGTTGCTGCTCTGCTTGAGCCTGCTGGTTTGTCTCTTGGTGCGGTAGCTGGTCTGGTTCTCTGGTGGATGAAACAGCTGGTGCTGGCAGCTGCTCCTGCTACCTATTGCCAAGATTTCTGAGCTTTGCAGCCTACCTGTAGCAGGCACCTCAGGGATTAGATAACTGTACCTCAGCTCCCTTACCCTTCAGGCACTTGTTATAAAATTTAAGATTTTCTGTACAGTATGAAATTTTAGTCAGTCATGAGACTGTAATTTTGGATTATATTATTAGAACAAGAACACTTTCATTCTGCCTTGGTAGTACTTTGATAACTGTTATCCAATCTGGAACCGTTTGCCAGAGGACCTTGGAGATAGATATTATTTTTTGTGCTGTTATCTGGGCCAGCCACTACTAAAAGGTAAATTGACTTGTTTGATCTAGATAGAGCTACACAGCAAAATAGGACCAATTACAGCATGATGGAGTGTTATTAAAATTTGATGTTAGAGTCTGATGTGATGAACCAGGGTTAGCAATGATTAAACCAATTATTTTCTGGTGTGAGAGCCAATGATTTTTTTATATTGGATTATTTGTTTTCTTTACTTTGTGTTGATATTTTTTGATTTTGAGCTCTTCTCAAGGCATTGCAAATCAACAGGATGCCTAAATTCTTCTATAGGCTAACATTATTAATGTATATATATGCTTGAATATGCTCAATTAAATGCCTGAAAAAATTTAATTTGACAAATATCCTGTGATAAACTGAAATACTTTAATTTGACAAGGCTAATTATTGATCTTTATTCTTCATGCATCATTACTTATTATTTAGAGTCATTAAGATCATTATAGTGATAGAATCAGAGATCAAAAAATCAAACCTTACAAATTTTGATGTAATAAATGTACAATTTATTGGTTAATTGGGACACTTTTCAAGAAATGGCCATAAATCGATATAAATGAAATTAAAAAAAAATCTTTATAAGAATAAGGTCCAGGGTCTATACTATCTAGCTACACCAAATTCATCAATGTGGGATGGACCACCAGGGAGGAGGTGCAGGTTGAAAGTGAAAAAATCCTAATGTAGTTCACTTTTTCTAAAATGCACTATAAATCAAATAATCCAACATTTTGATAAAACACAATGGGGCTGTGCTCTACTAGTTGGCCTCTATCGACTGATATACTATAAATCAAAGTTGGCTGGCCCGTTTGCAAAATCCATTTTTACATCATCTTTATATAAATCAGGGAAAACACAATAAAACCAATTTAAAAATGTGCATTAGGTTGATTCATTTTGTCTCTTCTTTTCACTGATCAAAGTTTCAGTCCTGTATCTCAAATACTTTTCAAGATAAACTTAGAATTTTGTAACAAAAACAGCAGCAACAACAACAAGACTCAGTTTATTTTCAAGTTCCTTATTATAGACAATAGCCACATTACTATGATTATATACTCTACTTATAACTGTCAGCAGTTTGCCTGGGTGTGTCTTCCCAAGCAGTTTGCCTGGGTGTGTCTTCCTTGCAGAGGGATCTGAATTTGGAGCAGTCTGTGTTGTTGTCATGGAATCTCTCGTTGAACATTGACTGTTGACAAGTGTGTCTTTATGTGCTTTTACAGGGGCTGTCTTGAATTGAAGCAGATTGATGATAAAACTGCTTATTATTTGAATGGTGTGGTATTTGAGCTTGTCGATTCTTCAGGGACTTGGGAGTGCTTGTTGACTCTAGGCTGCGATTCCATCTCCACGTGAGGAGTGTTGTGGAAAAGGCTTCCACTCTGGCAATCAGTCTGCTCCGCTCTACTGTCAATAGGAGTTCTGTTTCCATGGTCTCTCTATTTATTACTCATATTAGACCCATCTTGGACTACTGCTCATGTGTTTGGAATGTGGGATATTAGGGGGATCTGAGATTGTTGGAGGAGGAGGTGGACCAAGGAGATTGATGGGCTGGGTGGAGTGGACTATAATGAGGGGCTCAGAGCAATGCGGTTGTTTTCTGTGAGGGGGAGGTTGTTGCGTTCTGATCTTGTGAAGTGTTGGAAGATTTTTCTTTGTTCTGTTGATTCAGGTTTGTCTGCTCTGTTTGAGAGAGCTCCGGATGTTGGCACACGAGGGCATCCTTTCAAGCTGGTGGTTCCTTGCTGTCAGACGGACTAAAATCGAAAATTCTTTTATTCTTGCTTTGTGCAGATTTGGAACCGGCTGCCCGCTGATGTGGTGCAGTGTGATTCACTTCGCGGCTTCAAGAGGGCCTTGGCGGAGGAATTGGGGGCTGTATTGTATGAGTTTTGCTAGACTCAATTTGATGTGATATTGTGCCTTTGTTTATGTTGCCAACAGTTTTGTGCAGTTGTTGACTGTCTTCATTGTTTCGCTTCCTATGGAGCTATTGAGCGCATTTCGACCAGCGTCCTGCTGCAGTGCTTGTACCGTGCTGTTCATTTTGATTGCTGGCGCGCTGAGGTGTACTGCCTCCCTTGCCTGCGTGCCATGTTGGCAGGGCTGTTGGGGCTGTGACCCTGCCTGTGCGGGGCTGCAGAGGTGAGATCATAATAATGTAGAAATAAAATCTTGAAAAATCAAAACACAACAAAGAGAAAAAAATAATCAATTATGATCATGATTTCTGATATTCCATGATTTTCTACATAAAAAAAATCACTAATCCTGCAAAGAACCTTATGTGATCTTGACATCAAACTGAGGATAGCACAATTAAACATTATGGGCTTAAAATTAAACCAATTTGGGCACAAGGAACCAAAGTACCTATGAAAATTGTACCAGAGATATTGGTCCTGATCCATGAACTTTCCACCTAGTGACCTAGGCAGGAAACCACTGTCATAGCTTACAGCACCTCCAACATAATAAGCTTTTCCTACATTTCTTGCCTATTCACAATATGACACAGGCCCTAGCTACCCCTGAGTATGTTACACATGCCTTTCTCCCAGTTGACTTCTTACTCTCTAGCTTGTACTCTTTAAACAATTTTAGATGTCCATGATTGTAGCTCCCAGATACTTGATCCCATCCACCACCATAAAACCTACAGTTCCTTAATTTCCCTAAGTTTATCTTTTCTAGGCTCAATTACCAGACATTGACTCTTATCCTAGTTGATAACTTGATAGTCAACCCATCCCTTCCAGCCACTGTCATCACACAATACACCATCTTGGCAGCTTGCCTCTCCAAAAGCGTAATGATGAATCCATCATCCGCTTATAAGCATTGAAATGTAACAAAATCTCAATACTGTACCATATTATACTGCTTATATTTATCTTATCACGTCAACCAGTATGAAAAAAAGATGCAGAGACTGTACATCCCTGCCTTATAATAGTTACTTCCATCTACCCATTTCTCCACACAGCAATCGCATCCCCTTGTCCACATCCGCAACCCACTCGACCACTTGTGGGCCGCCCCAGCAATAGCGCTTCAACAGCAATAGCGCTTCAGTGCTTTCAGCAAAACGCGTTTATACGGTCTAATGCCTTTGCACAATCTACTGCCACAATATAAAGTTGTTTACCTACACTAAATAATTTTTCAATGCAGTACCAAAGCAATAATGTTGTCTTCATTTCTGGTTTCGATGAAGATCCTGCCTTGAGAACCTCAATATAACATAGTATGTTTCGTGTTTCAGTAGTACTATCCTCTGTACAAGTGGCGTATTGATAGCACGTCTGAATTTTAATGAATTATGTTCTTATCAAGTTTGACTTTTGAACATTGTACTAAAACCCCGTGCGGGTACAAACACCTTGTATTGATGCTCATTATAAGCTGTACAGCTAGAACGGTTATTGTTAGGCCTCTCTATCATATTGTCTCAATGAACCTGTGGTTCCTTGCAACTATTAAAGATCTTCGATCATCCTGAACACAACTGTCAGGACGCTCTAAGTCTAGTTATGCTAGCACAATTAAATTTAGACTTTTAAGATCGAGAACGATGCTGCAATGCTACGTAAGCTAGTCAAAACGATCGCTATTGCTCGCCAGGTCACATTTTCCCAGTTAACGCTAAAAGTGTAATGAGTTATCTCATTCAAGATTTTTTTGCCCCATTTGAAAAGTATGAGTTGTGAGGATGAGCTAAACGATATGGTCTTACCAGTAATTTTTCATTCATTCGACCATCATTTGCAGTCACAGAGAAGTGGCAAAACGGCTTGTAAAACACCTAGAATTTTTGCGCAGCACATAATTAGAACATCAGGACGCAATCTAAAGCGTTGCACTGCCGAGAGTGCTCTCTTGTGTTAACGCGATGTTTGCGTTCGTTACCCTGCACGATGTTGGACCCAAGGTCCACGAATATGGACTTCCCCAGCACATCAGGACGTCTCAGGGCTCATTTTGATCAGGTCAGTGGGGAGCACTTTAACATGTTGGTGAAGAGAAAAGGGGAATAGCAGGATAACTGTGCAGCGTCTGCAGAGAAAAGAACAATCTGCATATTGGAGGGTGACAGTGAAAAGAAATAGACGACACAGTGATGCAGATAGTACCTAAATCAGAGAAAGCTTCTTCAAGAGTCAAAGACTGAAGGATTTGAGGTGATCAAGAGTCAACCAAACTCTACAAGTAGCGGAGCCAGCGAGAACCTTGACTTAACCCACTCTGACCAATTTCTTCAGAAACTCAGAGTATACCAGGAGAAAGATGATGGAATAATGGACGTGACCGTCGTAGTGATAAGAGTCATAATTTGAATTGGGATGCCCATGTTGGTGTGAACACTATGTACGGCAAGTTCTGACATGCATATAAGAAAGTTACTTATACATTGTGCTGGGTAGTCATACCAGCCGGGCTGGAGACCGGGCATCCTTACTGCCATGTTGTAACCGCTTGAAGCGCTTCCACACCGAGATTTAATTTTCTACACGTCTTGAAATGGTATATCTACTACCCTAACCATATGGTAGATAAAAAAACTTGTGAGTGCGCCATGCGCTGACGGTTTAAGAAGGTATACTCACGAGAATGACAGCCTGTGGTCGAGAGAGCAATTTGGAACCCACGTGCGGAGCATCATTATGCTCTCTTAAAGGAACAAAGCCTATCTAAGTCCACCTGAATATCACAAATATGGTCATTAGGAAATTATTTTAGAACAGATAACATTGAGCAGCCCCCAGAGGGTGTTTCCAAAATGACCCAACATCAATTGGACTTTTTCCGAACATACTCTTGAAATAATATGAGTTTTAAATGTCATCACATGAGTCCTGGACCCACAATGTGAGAAGATAACAGTGTTCTTTGAGATGAAAGGAAGAAAGCAAAAATTATACTGACGAAACTCACATTGGTTCGACAGTTGGGTTCGAGCAAAGTCTCATTGATGTCGGTTCAATCTCAAAACACTCACTGATGGTAACTGAAGATTTTATTCCTTAAAATTATTTCACAAGGACAATATTTCAGCAATTCGGGTGAGGTAAGATATATTCATGACTGTGTTTCTTGAGTGAAAATTTTGTGGTCCCCACATCGTCCGTAAAATGAGGTAAATATGATACTGGGAAAGGTTCAGGGTAAAGATCCTTGAGGATCCCAGCAATGGAAAAATTGAATTACTTCAAAAATTAGTAAATGAATAATTGAACGTTGAACTTGATTTGCTTGTAATAAATAGTAATAACAGCTGATGGTGTAATAATAGAATAATAAACGCTTGATTAATTTCTGAATCACAATTATCTTGAGAATGTCTCCTTCATTTGAATGAGTAACGATTATAGAAGGCGTTGCTTAACACTAATTCAACCTAAGAGAGAGATGAGGACACAGCGGTGCGTTCCGTGTACAGAAATTCCGTGTACACCTGTCGGTATAAAGAAACAGTGGAAGGAACACTCATAGCTAGCGTTTTTACACATTGACACGTGATGATGTACGACAGAATTCTAGTATAGTAAAAACTGAGAACACATGGCGTGTATGAACAAATAGCATACACACACCATAACATTCTACAAGTGCAAGAAAAAATGATCGCAGGTTGGGTGAGTGTATCAGCTCATCGCGACAGACTCCATAGATGTTGACTATTCGCATAGGCTGGGTGATGAACTTCGTGGCCTGCTCGGACATAACGCGTTGGAAACTAATTTCGTTAACGACCGTGGTGCAGCCTGAGCAGAGAATGCCGAGCACTGAGAGTGATAGACCCTGAGTTAAGGCTGACTTTGTTCACGTGATGGATGCTATGGAAGGCACTAAGTGATAACGTAGCGGCGATTATCACGAGTACATAATAATGAGAAAAGTAAAATTCGTTCATTTACGAGAAGCCTTCTAGCATTTTTGTGTTTTACAAATAAGTTATCGAATCTATAATACACGATAAATTAAGGGTAAAATGTTATTGAGTAAGGCAATTTGTTACACATTAGGTTTGATAGTTCTATCGAACAAATGTGTGCATCTTAATGTTCACTCTACAGCTGAAAACATCTCGGAGACAAGTATTTTCGAATACGTTTTATGACATTCACGGGCATATGGTTTGGATGTATCTACGAATTGCTATCTTAGGTGGTGTTTCACTCTAATCTGCGTTGTATCACTAAAAAAATGCATTCAAGTAACCAATACATAATGGAACTCACGAGCATAATTCACAAGATTAGAAAACATGCGTAATAATTAAATTTAAACCTACTCACAGCTACAAGGTTTGTTATGGATCTGACTCTGAGTGAAGCCGTACAGCAATCACATTACTCCACCAGCACTTAGAAGTCGTACATAGTTAACTTACCGTACTGAACTCTACCAGCACTTTCAGTCGTATATAGTTAACGTATCGTACTGAAGCAAGTGCTAGTCCACTTATATGCACATAACAGACATCACAATATTGCATTGAACAATTCTAAACCATTCCTAATTCCAACTATCGGCCTAATACCTGGGCAGCAAAAAATATCAGGGTAAGTTTTGGGCGCTTGTAAGTTGCAAAGCCACTGCC
Organism: Gammarus roeselii; assembly: GCA_016164225.1. NCBI lineage: Eukaryota > Metazoa > Arthropoda > Malacostraca > Amphipoda > Gammaridae > Gammarus > Gammarus roeselii. The sequence goes on along the minus strand of SDVV010020922.1, from coordinate 3,524 downwards.
ATGCATTACCATCTGTTCCATGCCAGGTATATATGAAGTGACGATGTGAGAGGTGATTCCCAGTAGCTACGTGACGATGCCTCTCTCGCCCTTACGAGTTCATGAAAAGTGAGTGATAAATTCAAAAACATTTCCGGGAATGATTGCGGGTGATTGAATACAGATATACAGTTTTTGATGCTGCTGAACGGCGACTGATGAGAGCACGGGTAAACAAGGTGTGGTGGTGAGTAAGCCGGAGTGTTTTTGGCGTGGAGCGGTTGCTGGTGAACCAATCATTTACTGATTGTTAATTTGCAAGGAGTGGACAACGTCGACAAATCGGTGAAGTGGGGTCAATAGAATTATTATTGATCCTGCTTGAGTGCGTCGAAAAGACGGCTGTGGAATACGTGGAACTATTGATAAAGTTGACTGTCTTGTTGAACTCGGACGACCGCAAGAGCTCCCAGTCCCAAGCAGCAAGTTGGCGATGCCGCCGGTGCGACGGCTGTTGATTGAGTGCAGAGACCGACTGCTGAGCCTAGCTGTTTAGACAGCAGCAGTTAGCACTGTGTTGCGTCTCCAGTCGGCAGCTGGTAGCCTCCTTAATTCATGCAAAACTTTTGCTCGATGCCCCCGATTGATACAGAATATTATAAAACGGAGTAGTTTTATAATTAAATGAGCGAATACATATGACCATTGCTACCATAGGTCACCTCACATAAATATGCACATAAGTATGTAACTCACTGTACATTCTGCACAAATAGTAACTCAGAAGTGCTGCATTCACGGTTTTAGTTAGATTCGAATAGCAAGACAGCTTGCCCATCAGTTATGCACTGATGACTGCACAACACAAGGGAACACGTCATCGACCTTGGAACAGTCACTTGAAAAAAATGACGAGATGATGTAGCTTGATGTTGACACAAAATAATACTGATAAAAACGTTTCTGATTTAGTCACAATAATCAATCCTTGCTATAAATATGAACGAACAACATAGCAATTTGTAGTCCTTAAGTCCTCTATTTGTTGATTGAGTATATTGTAAGCGTGAATAAAAGATGTCGAATGTGCAGAGGAGAATTGCTATGCCACGGGACAGTACACTGATTGGACGGCTTGTCTTTGATGGGGCAAGGTCGGTGACGCCGTAGCATTAGGACGTCATTGGTATGGAAAAGTTCTGAGGTGGAAGGAACTGAATCGAGGTTCAATGAAGCAGTGCTCGCAGTGCAAAGGTGCTGTTAGCTCTTGTCACTCTACTGAGGTTTGTTTTCTCACATCCACACAGTTCAAGGTAGCTGTTGAAGTCTCCAAGGAGGAGTACAAGAGGGGACAATTGGCCAAACACTTTTATCTGCAATGCTTCCAACAGTTGGTGATTTTGAGAAGAGTAGATGGATCCATTGTTATAGGTCTTATGATTAACATCAATATTCGTTACATCGATTACCAAAAACTCTAATGTCAATGGAAGGAGGGAGGAGGGGGATGAGGTATGCACTAGTGGATCAGAAGAGCCACCAGTGACCCTCCTGATCCACCACAATACTCCTCATGTCGGAGGAGTATTGTCATGTTAACTTCAAACGTGATTTTCATTCAGATCCTAATGGTCTAAAATGGTCACGCGGTATGTTAGAACTTGTATGGTGGTCGTGTCGTCCAGCCTAGTTGTAGTTTTGGATTGGAATCATCTGTAACGGCCAACCGTCTTGCCATTGGATTTACTACAACCGTAACATTAGCAGTGCAAATATGTTTAAAAATGAAAAATAGCAAAGTAAACAAATTAATAGTTAAATTCAAATCGTAGTCTTAGAGGCCACGGTGCCAATGTACATTCTATCAAACATCGAGTAACAAATACGTAGTAAGTAGCAAACAATTAGCAACACGTTAACAGACATTGGTAAAACATAACAAGGCATTGGTAGTGCCAATTCTATGAATGGAACGAGTAAATGGATTATCACGAATGGAACGAATGAAAGGAATCGCAAAGCACCATGTAGGTCGTTGTATGAGTTGTCTAATAAAAAATATCAATGACTGCCTATGTTTTAACAATAAGTACAATAAGCAACAACACAATCAAATTCTAGAATCTTGCGTTGCAACTTCAGTTGCATTTTTGCAACGAATGTTGCAGAGCTTGCAGAGGTAAACAAAGACTGTCAAGATGTCCGCTTGCAGGCTGCAACAACCCTCATACCTACTGAAAATTTAAGAGAACATTACAATGTTAAAAATACCACATTCAAAATTTCAACTTACAGAAAATCAAAGCTGGTTTTGCGCAAAAGTCAATGAGAACCAACTGTCTGTTTTCTTCCCTGCGTTATCATTGCTTACATAAACTCCTCACTCGTATCACTCCACTGTTTCACTCACAAACCAGTGCATCTAAAAAAAATAGTGTTAGTGCCACTTACCTTCAATCAAATCAGTGCAAGTGTTTAGCTGAACCAACATATTGAGTTACTTCAACTCCTTGTAAGTATCTAATTTGAGCCACTATTCACTGAAGCCTCTACTACCTAGAACCATTGTTGGTGTTTCATCAGGTACAAATTACAGCCATTGTAAAACCTTAATGTCGTAACAAGTTACGCAATTTTAACATCAACTCATCCCCAGTTTTGCTATATTTTTGTATGAATTCTGTGGAAGGCTTGTTGCCGGGCCATTTTTGCCTGATCCTGTTCCTGGCATAGCCCTAAGTAGTCGCGACCTTAGAGTTGTCCCGAGGGCTTGGTCGAACAATCAGCGAGCAGGGATTCTGGCAGCTACAGAATCATTCTTTTTAATTATTCAATTTTATTACTACCTTATTGTCTTGTATAACATCAAGTTGTGGTAGTTCTTACCTTGCTAGTGACCTGAATTGGCCCCCCAGTTTTATAAATGATTATTGGTTTTGTAATCAGTTCCTAGCGCCCTGTTGTTATTGTTGTGCCAAGAACAGCATTTTATTTTTCAAATTTATATATATGCAGCTATAGTTGAATGGCAAATGTTCCTGTAAGAGGAATTTTCGGACACGCATGTTGTAAAACAACCTGGTGTTGCTTACAACTGGTTATTTTTGTGTTCAATTTTTTATTATTTTCAACTTATTCAGAGTGTAACAAGACTTTGGTATTATTTTTATGTTTTGTGTTTAGGTAGCTAAGTGGTACCTAAATGCTTTTGCAGCACTAGGATTCTTCATACCCACTCAGGGTTCTTTGCAGAATTGCTGCCAGGAGAACCTTACACCTCTATTGGTAAATATATTTCTTGCTGTGCCCCACGATGTTGTATGTGAGAGGTCAAATCATTGTTTTCAATTAATTATTTCTTTCATCTAAAAATGTGTTCCAAATTTAAATATAACATTGAAAGTGAATTAGCCGATGCCGTTTTAAATTAACAAAGGATAAAATTGATTCGAATTGATGCCACTGATGTTGGAGTTAGCAATGATATAGGTATTAAGCGTCATTTTTGTACAGTTGCTGCAAAGGGAACAATACCTGTATATATA